>BPLQ01008095.1:43985-60724 GCA_021605075.1 Caerostris darwini | reverse complement strand
AAACTTTAACAAGTTTCGAATGATCCTATGCAGGCATTGAGGTATGGGCATTTTTATTAAAAATAATACTTTTTCCCCTTAAATTTTTGTTCCAAATGAATAGATTGGCTGTCACTCAACTATACTTTAGAACAGTGCTATTTCTTTAGTTCACGTATAGTGCCTCCATGTATGCAAGTAAATGTGATGTTTTTCATATTCTTTTAATTAGTGTTTACATAAAGTAAAAATATACACATTTTTTTTGTCAATTCCTGTCAAAATTAAAGAAAAAATATTCATGTATATATTTTAATTTTTCTATTAATGTTTTATAACAATTTAGCAAAAGCACCAAGAAATTTCCATTAAGCATTATTAAAAAAAATTTTGTGTTTGAACGTGGTTGGCTGTCTTAAATGCGAGTGCTTGTGTGCTTCATTTGTTCGGAATCTGCGTCAGTGGAGTGACTCCGTGCACCCTGAAGTCGTTCCTATTCACTGAGCAAATTAGTCTTCCATCTTCGTTTCGTGTGTGAAATGAAAGTTGCCTTCGAAGTGTCTTCCGTTCGCGAGTGGGGGAGGAGGAAGTTTGCAGTTCAACCATGTCCCTTACCGAAA
This sequence comes from Caerostris darwini, assembly GCA_021605075.1. Taxonomy (NCBI): domain Eukaryota; kingdom Metazoa; phylum Arthropoda; class Arachnida; order Araneae; family Araneidae; genus Caerostris; species Caerostris darwini. Next base: position 60,125 of record BPLQ01008095.1, on the reverse strand, counting down.
TAGAAAACGTCAAAAAATGTGCATGATAATTTTAAATTTCGATAATCACAACACTTGTAAAGCGTGTCGTTCAAATGACTTCACGACCGGACACTCAGAAACCTTCCTAGTTCACGATTGGTAAAAGCAGCAATCTACAATTTGCCGTCTGAAATTAGAGAGTTTTTGCATACCGTATTTTAAAAATACGGTATTTTTTTCTCCCTAGATTTCCCTACGGAGAGTTTTTGCATACCGTATTTTTAAAATACAGTATGCAATAAGGTATGAAGGTATGCAAAAACTCCCTATTATTTGAATAGAAACACCTTTAGTACAAAGTATTTGTTTTTCCCGCATTTGTTTTCTCGTCTTACCATTAAAATAAGTATTTACAAGAATTTTAAACATAGAATGGTATGACTATTGCTTGTTAAACATATTCATTTGAATTATTTTCAGATGCACTATTCTTAGCCATGTTTTTAGAAATGCATTACAGAATTAATCAATATTATTAATATTATCATATCAATATTATTAAACTATATCCGTATCAACCATTTGTTATTGTTCAAAACAATTAGGAGATATATTTTTTGAATAAAACATATTGATCAGCTGATACACGTTCATAACGTTGATTGATTTATAAGCGTTTTAAGGTACGGGAAAAGGAAACTACACACGGAACAATTTAAATTTATTCTGTATATTTTTTGTGAGGGGGAAAAAAACCCCGTGCTCTATTTGTGGGTATCATAAAAATGAACAAAAACGTTATTTCTCGAATAAAAATTATTTTCAGTAAAAGTATGATTTTTCTTTATCGAAAGCAATGTCGCGCATTTGAGAAATGTTATCAAGAAAAGTGCTGAAATACTCTCTCCTACATCTATACAGGAGAGCTTTTAAACTGCGGAATTGTTTCCGAGGGTGTTACTTGACCGTCACCATAGAATGTCCTGAACATGTTGGATGGTCAAGTGGCTAGCGTTATGACTTTTGATACCACAGGCTTCAGATTCGAATCCTAGCGGTGGCATGGATGTTTGTTAGTGGTTCTGAATTCATTTTAAGCTGTAACTCCCGGTCTAATTAGACTAAAGTGTGCGAAAGATTCCTTCATTGAAAAACCATTAACTAGTCGCGATGTGGATTATCTTCCATTAGAAGAATTTTATCCCCTATTTCTGCGGCGTAAAGAACCACAATAAGTCTGCAGATCTTCTGTCTGTATCGCCGAGCCAATTGGAATCTATTTCTGATGTACAAGTCCGTGCCGCCATTGATAGAAATGACTCCGTTTTCCCTGAATTGGTAACTTTCTACACAGATGTAAGATTATTCGGAGTGTCACTATCTTTCCAGATTATAAGCCTTCTTTTGTCAGGTTGTACACCAAAGTTGGAGACATCTGTGAAGAAAACGTTGTTCCATTCACCTATTCCCCAAATGAACTGCACCAACCTTCTGTGGGAAGATTGGATTGATTGATTGTCGTTCACGAAACACAATCTATAGTTCTGCCATATATAATATGTGATAACGGTGTTTCTGAGCAATTTGTCGAAACTCTGGTGCCAGTGGTTCTCTGAATATGCTGTTACAGGGAAGTGGCATACATATAGCGGTTCCTTCTGACCGGTATTGTTAAGTATTGATCCGCACTTGGTGTTGATATTGGTTTACTACCATATCCTGATCTTTAGCTAGCTTCCAAATATCAGTTTCGTAGACTGGACATGCGAGGAAGTCTCCGAAGTATTTAGATTGAGCTTGGTCAGTCTTCAAACTCAGGAAGTTAAGTCATATTGTTGAGACATCGTATTTATTGTTATGAAGCATTCTACAAGTGTCATTTTTTTTATGACCTCCAAGACAAGAAAAATTGTAGGCCACTTACCATTCCTTAACTAAAACGCCTCTTTTTTACAACGCGCTCAAAATTAGTTAACACGATAATTTTCCTTTTTAGCTTGTTTCAAAGCTTAAAAGGTGGATTATAAGCTTGCTTCATATCAAACTTGCAATTAATTACAACAAGCAATGCTATTAATTATTTTAAAATTATTTTTGAAATAATTATTTTGCTTATTTTATGTCATCGAAGGATCATTACGAAATTTTTCTAGTAACTCTCCATTATAAATAAAATATTTTATATTACTAAACTGAAGTAATAAATTTGTTGGTAATTTTTAACGACTTTTTCTAGCTGGCCTATACGAAAACCATGTTTCATGGCAAAACAAAGTCTTTATGGTGAAAATTCATTTGCCTAATCAATCACACAACTGACATTAAACCTACAATTTCCCATGAAAAACCTTTTTTTTTTTTTGGAAAGAGACTGAACGAATGCAAACTTCCTCCTCCACCGCGAAATGTGCGGAATTCAAACATTGTAGTGCACGAGTTTTAATAGATGTAGACATCTGTATGTGTACGTTAGATGCAGTGATGTAATGTGTAGATAGTGTTGGTGTAGAAAAAGTTGTGATATGGAATGAAATGTGCATTCCATGTGAAACTGCACAAATCAATAAAAGTGTTCTTGTTGTGCGTTGGATGTGTTATTTCCCACTCTCATTTCCACTCCTTTCGCAATTTGACTAAGAGAATTATACCGGAAGAAATATTTCATGAAAAAATTAGTTTTAAAGGGAAAAGGTAATGCTTTTTTTTTTAATGAGACTTTGGTGTTTTTTTTGTGCACTGAATCTGGTATATTCAGGATACGAGCCCTTTTTAGCAAATGCAGGCTCTCAATTTTTTTCACTACGTGAATCGGGTTCCTATCGAGTTTTACGTGGAGTTTTGAAACGCCCTGCAAATATTTGCGTTTAGATTTATAAAAATACGCTTATCCTAGAAGTAGGATATTTTCCAGTGGCATTCAGAAAGATGTCAGATTCAGTGGTAGTGCTAAATGAGAAACAATCGGTGCAGCCCACACGACATGCCTTCTTCAAGGCTAGTTTGCATTTGGCTGCTCGCAGGGAAATGGTCAATACGACCCATCGACGTAATTACAAAAAAAAAAGTGACATTCAGAAACTATCTGATGCACACAGAGAATTTTTCAGTGTGTTCATTTTTTTCATTACGTGATTTCTCTTAATTGTATTCTCTTTATTGCAGTGTGATATTTACACTTGATTGTACAAAAATCATGCCCAGAAATGTATCTTTCGGGATTATTTTCTTTATTGACTTAGTGGCATCGGATAGTTTCTGAATGCCGCTGGAAAACATCTTATTTCTAGAATAAGCGTATTCTTATAAACCTATTCGAAAATATTTGCAGGGATTTTCAAAACTCCACATAAAAAATCGATAGGAACCCCTATTCACATAGGAATGCAAGTCCGTTATAATTTATAAAAATAATAATAAAATTTTCTTCCAATTTAAAATGTGCAAATATCTATACTCATAATACAGTATAAAAACGGCAAGAATTTTAGTTACATTAAATACATATATTTTCACGAATATAGGTTCTTCCTCTAAATATCATTAATTTTTAGGTAAGATACACGTGTTCTAGGTATACTTCATCTTTCTTCATGTTTTTCTGCCTGTTTTAAGAAAGGCATTGATAGCAAGTGTACATTGCTAATTTACAGTATAAAAAAATTACAGTACAATTAATTTTTCATTGTAAATAATTTTAATATTCATTAATTAATTTACATTAATAGCAAAATTAAAAATGGTCCAATAAATATGACATCTAAAGTAAAGAGGAAATTAACTGTCTACTGAATGTTTTAATTAGTTGATTAATTTCCATGGACTATGAGCATAGCGAATGTTCATGAAAAGCTTCTTTTTATGGTGTAATTGATGTATATTACATATTTATAGCAAAGATTAAAAAAAAAATAGTAATAAATAAATGAAAAAAATTTAGCATTTGTTCTTTGTTAAACATAAATACTTAAATGTGGAAATTTACGACGAATGAAAATAAATTGTTGCTAGTAGAAAAGAAAGTGCCATAAAATAAAACAGAGTAATGAACAACATTTATCTGCAAGTATAATGCCAAAAGTCATGATGTTTGGAGCACTTCGCCTAAATTCTTGATGTGCTTGCTCATATTTCCCCCCAAGCCTTGCTAACATGGAGAAGGAAAAGAAAAAAAAAATAATAATTTTGCAAACTGATATGGTAAGTTGATGGAAAAATTGTTTGTAACAATGGTTAACTTTTTCTTGCAAAGCAATGCTATAATTTTCTAATTTTAATTATGTATTTCTATAAATTATAAATTAATATTTAAATCAAAGAAAAATAAAATAAATAAAAAGAAAGGAAGGATAAGAAGTGGTTTCCCCCTTCTACAAATTTCATCAGTTAAAATTTGAACTCATTGTGACGAGTGGTTCTTTTTTTTACAGCATTTTGAAAGTGGGACTTTAATTATAATCAATCCTGTACATGGAAAGTTGAGTGTTTGACAGTAAAATAATATATTTTAAACATAGAAAAGAAAATTGTAACACTTTAGGAATCAGTATATATTGCACTAAATAATAAGTTCGGAAATTGTTAAATATATACTATCTACTACTAAATATATACTTAAATATATACTATCCCTATAAGAACCTCTGACTCAAAACACCCTAAAATTCCGTTTCACAGCAAAGCAGTGCAACGTCATACTCCACGTAATAGCTGACGTGATTTTTTCTCACGCATGAGAGTAGTTTTACTTTCATTCTGAACTTTGGCTTCCTGCAAGCATAGAGTAGCTTAGCTTCTGTCGCTTTGAGAATGTCGAAACGTAAAAGGTTTGCTCGAAAATTTCATTATTAGTGAAATGTATCAGAATTGTTCGTTGTGTTTCTATGATTGTCTTTAGTGTAAATAAATATTAGTTAGTTGAACTTCAATCTTGTTCTTACAAGAACAGTTAAGTAGTACTTAACGTTTTTATTAGCATCAGTACTTAACGTTTTATTAGTATGAGTACTTAATGTTACTGTTGAAATAACTATGATATTAATCATTTCTTGATGTTAAGAAATTTAAGCTAGACAACAAATGCTGAGTGTTATATTATGGAAAATAATATGTATTAAGAAACTGTACAATATTGAATATAATTTATGTAGAAATTGTAACCTTAAAGAATTTAAAAATCGGTTTTAGCAAGATTTGAAATAATTCTTAAAGAGATTTCTTTTTAAAATAAGTGTTTTGAATTTCTATAGCCCTAAGTATTTGATTTCATTACGTTTATAATTTTTTAAATAAATAAAAAAAAAACGATTTAAATCTATGAATTAATTAGTGAGTAATTCTATAGTAATTACAAGCAAAAAATTGAATAATAAGTATTTAATTATTATATTAATTAAAAAAAAGGTAATAGTATAACGTTTTTTTTTCATTAGATTTACTGGAACTTATACAAAATTAGTCCCTTCAAAATCATTTAACAATTACTGTAATTATTGTATTATTGTAAAAAGTATTTAACTGCCAAAACATATTTTTTGTTGTCTAATGAAGATAAATTTTTTTCTTTGACAGAACATTATTCCTAAATGAGCCCCCCCCCCTCCACTAAAAAAAAAAGCGAAACAATTAATTATATTAATTTGTAAGGTTTAATTGCTATTTATACTACAAAAACACTTCATTTTAACATTAAATAGGATGTATCATTACATAGATTTCTTTTTTATTAGTAATCATTATTAAATGCGAATATAAAAATGTTATATATATATTTTTTTTTAATTTTAACTATGCCATAACATTGCTTTCTTTCTTTTTTACTAGTAAAATGATGCTAATTTTTTTTTTATGTCCAACATTTATTATTTAAAAAATACTTCATTATCTCAATGAATCTCTTCTTAAAAATATATTCATAGAATACATATGCTTGAACCGAATTACGAATAATTACGGATGTTTTTGTTCTGTAAAGCGCGTTTTAATTAAACAATAAATCAAATGTATTGAAAAAGAATATTTTAATAGTCTTAATTCCAGAGGAAATACCACCAGATGTTTTCCGCAACCGGTTGCTTCTTTTTTAAATCTCTGATTCAATTTCATAGTTTCAGATTTTTAATGTGAAAAGAAAATGTAATTTTCAATAATTCAACATAAGGGAATATATTAAACTACACATATATACTAAAAACTGCTATTAACAGTATATAATCTAATATTAAAATTTACCCAAAGAAATAGAATTAATTTAAACTAAACAAATTTTATAACTTTGTTTATTATTTATAGGAATATAAAGATAAAAATGTTGTGAAATTTCATTACATTTTTGTGAGTTGAATTTAACGTTCAACCTACATTATTATTCCCGTAATTATCTTTAGTATGGAATTATTTCAATATAAACGAATCGTGTATATATATATATAACACTAAGTATTATATAATTTCGTATATGTTATAGTTAGTTAACTTAGTGCTATAGTTATGATATATATATGTAAATTTTGTTATATATTTTCTGTACATCGGTGGGCCAATGACTGATGAAGGGCCGATATGTCTTCTTGGAAGACTTTTAAGTCTGACTAGCCCATATTTGCCTATTGTATGGAAAAAACCTCGGAAAATTTCAGAAGATAGTCTGATATACATACTGTCTAAGACCTTATATATACTATCTTCTTCCCTCAATGTCTTCATGTCTGAAAGAAGAGACTACAATGGACGCCATCAGCGGATTCAAATCTGATTTTTTCTGCATGCTAGCTGGGAGTTTTTGTTGTTGTTGAACATCAGTGGGCCTCGTGGGGTCCCGTTCTGTATGCTACAAATCAGTATGGAGGGCAGGATATTGCCTTGCGAGAGAGAGAGAGAGAGATGCATCCCCTTCATTTGCGTATCGTGTGAGTGAAAACACAGGAAACTCATAGCCTGACCATTAATGAGAGAATACGTCAATACATAGTTACAATCGCCAAGGAATCTCCTCGTTTTTCAATTCCGGAACGGACGATGACAGCAGATCCGAACCTTAGCCCTAATACACGCCGGCTGTATATATTATCAATGGACCACATTCAGTGCTAATTCTTATACTGCTTTCAATTTTATAAGCAAAACGATAATGGCTTATTAAAAGTACATTAAATAAAACGTTTTCTTAAATGTTTACTTATGAATTTATAGTTAATTAAAAAATTTATTTAATTTAAAAAGGTTTGATTGTATATTTAATGTAATTTTTTATTTAATAAATTATTACAATACAATACATAATGTAATATTATTGTAATATTATTACAATAATATTACAATATTCATTACTTTATTATTCTTTCCTTTGATGCTACAGTTGCTTTAAAATAATTGTAATTTGAAATTAAATTTTTCCATGAAATAGAGATAATTAAATTTTTCCTTGAAATATATTTTCCTGATAAAAAATATTTCTAGTCTTCTGCATTTAAAATGCATCGTTATTCTCTAATAAATTCGAAAACAGAAAATTTACCTCTTCAAAAGTCAAACAGAAATCAAGCTCGCTTGAATATCTGAAATTCATATTTTAGTACATTTCTTTTCCAATTCAGTTTCATCTCTCTTCCAAACAAACAGAAACCTTACTTAAAGTGACATTTCCTAATCCAGTAAGGAATGAAAATTTCGGAACGCAAATTAAATTTTACTGCATCTCCAGGCTAATGCAACCGCCCACACACTTGTCTTTCCATCTTTTTTTTTTTGCTTCTTTCTTTATAGCGGAGGAGGAATTGAAATTCTTTAGGAATTCATATCCAAATTCATGGTGCAATCTTTGTAGATAGTAAAATGAGAGTTATTCCCCGATGCCTGGCATTTTAAATTAGGGTTGTTGTTTACTGCCCTGGTTGTTGAACGTCAGTGATTCAGCCTATCGATTGTTGCCGGCGAGCAATTTTAAAGATAACTGCCCCTAATTTGCGTGTCGTTTGAGAGAATATGTTCTATTATATTTCTACTCTATGGTAAAGAGCAGGGGTCTCCAAACTTTCCAGCCTTAGGGCCATACTGTTTTACTCCAGTAAGTACCAAGGGCCAAAACCGTTTTAATTTTTCTGCCATTATCTATAATTTCTAGACTAGTCGCCGAGTACGCGCTCTAAGCGAGCATATGCTTGCTAAATTCGCTGGTTCAATGACTACAATTACTATTGTGTGTATCGATACGACCTAACACTTGACGACATCTAGTGGTTAAAAGCGGAAATAGGTAGGTATAATTACTGCGGGTAACCGCGGGATGTTCACTAGTTTATAATGCCAGTGGGATTCATTTCAATTATTTGTTAGTTGTTATGCTTAAGTTAATTTTTCTGCTTATTATGCTTGTTAAACTTTACGTAGCAAGTAAATAAAACCGAATTATTATCATTCTGTGTTTTTTTATCCAACTTTTGCAGCAACAATAAGCTATTCGTGTCTCGGGCCGGATGGATGACACTGGCGGGCCGGATTTGGCCCGCAGGCCGTAGTTTGGAGACCCCTGGTAAAGAGGATAAGACAATGTCCTCAGCTTAGAATTTTAGGAGTAACTACCCCACATATGCATGTTGTATGGGAAAAAGCCAGGAAAACTTTCAACAGTCAGCCAGAATATCGATAAGACACTTTAGCGTTTTTCTACTCTGTGACGACATGCTACAATGCGTCCACATTTCATTACAAAAAAATTTAGAGCCAATATACTCTATCATTTTATTTGTTGTTGTTCTTCTCCTTTCCCATACGTCTTCAAACATAAAACACTCCAAAGAACATAAGGTTTTCTGGCCTATGGGTTTATCTTGACCCTTACCTTTATAGATACTGAACCATTTAATTTGGCATCATTTACTGGATTTCGAATCAAGCTTTCTTAGCTTAACTCAGTATTTACTCTATTACCAAACAACTGTTAAACTGAGCAACCGGAACAATTGTAAATTTACATGTAATAAAATAAAATAAAAACAGTTCATGCAATATTTGATGTATAACATTGATTACATACCCGTCTTGTGGACTAATGGCAACATGCATCGCTAGCGTGCTGAAGAGCTGTAATTCGAATACGCCATTGCCTTAATTATAAAGCTACATAAAAAAAAAGTTACTTTTGCATGTCTGACAGCATAGTCACTGGGTTCAGAAACGAGGATATTTGATGGCAATTGTGATAATATGTGAAAAGAGTCTCGCATAGATTGTCAGACTGCCTGTAGAAGTTTTTCTGGTCACAAAAAGGCGTTTCATTTTAAGATTGCGTGTACTAAGTAATTGTAGCTGCTGCAAGATAAAACATAACAAGTAATATAAAATAAAAAAAATTTTTAAGCCAATTCCTACTTTTTTTTCACTATATTGTATAAAGTCCTTTATAAATAAAGTTACTTCTGGCGCCATCTATTGTTAGATATATGCAACTTAAATCTAAAAAAAACTAAAATTAATTAATTAAATTTAATTACTGAATTAATATTTGAAAAAAACTGTATTAACATCAAGTGTCATCCACTACAAGTTAAAAAAAATGTATTTGAACTTGAGTGGATGAATAAAAAGTATTTTTTTAACGATTGAAAATTTGAACAAGATATATATAGGGAGAGTGTGAGCTAATAGAAGGAATTGAAAAATATGTAAGTCTATTTGTATTTATACATAATTGTGAGCAAACATTTTCAGGCATGACGATAAAAAAAATCAATAAAAATAAATCATTTTAATATTTAATTTTTGCTCTTGGCTTTGATAAAAAATTGAACCAACTATTAAATCATTTTAAAATTTTTAAAAAGTTTTATTAATTACATTTTTTCAATTCCTTCTATTAGCTTACACTCTCCCTATATATATCTTGTTCAAATTTTCAATCGTTCATAAAATATTTTTTATTCATCCACTCAAGTTCAAATACATTTTTTTTTTGAACTCGTAGTGGATGACACTTGATGTTAATACAGTTTATTCAAATATTAATTCAGTAATTAAAGTTAATTAATTAATTTTAGTTTTTTTTAGATTTAAGTTGCATCTATCTACCAACAGATGGCGCCAGATAAACTTAAAAAAAAGGAATGAAAATTATTTATAAAGTACTTTCTGCAATATAGTGAAAAAAAAGTAGGAATTGACTTAAATTTTTTTTTTTTTTTATATTACTTGTTTTGTTTATATAAACAAAACAAATCTCTCTAACTGAAGACACTTTATAACTTTCGCAGCTCTCGGACGTGTGCCTTCCTCTCTCCTGCCGCCTCCAATAATTGGACTCAAACTTTTGAAATATTTTCAATGTATACTTAATGTTAAGTAGATAATACCTTTTCATTCATCAATAAATTATCATGAAAACAGTAAGGAGTTAATTTGAATATAAGGATCCTTGAACTAAGCTCTAAAAATCCAATAATAAAGGTAAGGATAACAGGGCTACAGTATTCTAGTTTTCGGTATAGCTATAATTCTAGTTTAATATAATATTCTAGTTTTTGGTATATTATATAAACTAGAAAAATATATAATTCTAATATATATAAAGCTTAATATATATATAATAAATAATGCTTAATTCTAATATATACAATTCTAGTTTAATCTAATATTCTAGTTTTTGGTATAACTATAATTCTTTTTTTTTTGTTCTAGTGCAGCTGGCAAACACTTAGACAGTTGTCTTCGATGCCTTAAAGCAAGCGCTGCACCGACGTTACTCACTTAGCATTACCCAGGAGGTGCGTGTAGCTTGGAGATAAGCTACAGATGCAGAGTAACAGTACCCCCGCAATGCTCTGCGATATTATTAAAAGTGTTAAAAGTGGATTCCGATTTACTACGGTTAAAAGTGGATTCCGAACCACTACAAACATCCATGGCACCGCCGGGACTCGAACCCAAAACTTGTGACCGAGTGCCAGCCACTCGGCCATTCAGGCCATACTATAATTCTAGTTTTTGGTATAGGCATAATTCTAGTTTAATTTAATATTTTAGTTTTTGGTGTAATGGCATAGCCTTCTATACCATTATACCAGATTGTTCTGGCCTCAGAAAGGAAAATAAAAATAAATATATAACATTGCTTTTTGCACTTCCACTGCTGAAAAAGGAAACTTGAAATTTGAGCAATTTGATTCTCGTAAATCGTCACTTCAACTCGATATACTGAATCATAGTCAAGGGTTGGGTTAACAGACCATTTAAAGCTTTAAATTAATCGCTGTTTCCCTTAAAATCGCTTAAGCTATTTAACGCCTCTCTATGATAGGGGAGCGCAAAGCAAATCTTTTAAATAAAAATCACATTGAAGAATCTCTGACAGTATTAAAAAAATATCTGTTACTTTTATCATGCTTTCATTGATGAACTTTCATCTGGAAAACACTCTTATCACATTAAATTGCTATCATAGTTTTGAGCAAACACTTATAAAGGTTTCATATGGAGATCTCCTCTCTACTTCATCAACTCAATGGAAAGACTTTCCAGTCTACGAATTTATCATGCGTGTTTCTGCAAATAAATTACGTAATATTTCGATTCAGCTTTCTCTTATCGGTTTTTGAGCTTATTTTTCTTAGTTCACAAGTCCAACGTATTATTAAAGCACACCAGGCTACTCCAGCATATATCTAACATTGCAAAGCAAAAATAATATAAAATAATAATAAAAAACCCCAATGATTGAGTATCTTTTCTTTAAGACATGTTTGTTGTGAAATCTTGAGATAAGTGATAAATTTATTTACGGAAAAACTATACGAGTCATAAAGTTTAATGGCACGACCTAGACGGACTTTATCCATAAACCTAGATATTGTCAATGCGAAATAAAATAAAATAAAATAAAATACTTTAATAAATTTCTTTCCATTCTCAAAGGAAATAAATTTATCTATTATCTATCTCCTTTTTTCCACTTGAGAAAATCTTGTAAAAATAGTTATATAGATATGAATATTTCCATCATTTCAAAAAGCATTGAAAATATGAGTACATATTCGCTAAAAGCAAAAAGCGTATTGTTAATACAGAGCTCGAAATTGTTGAATATTGAATAACTACAATATGCATTAAATTAGGATATTGATTACGATATCCCTTAAAAATCAAATTATTTATCATTAATTATTAGTTGAATAATTACGAAACTAATAATAATTAACCATAGCCACCTTTATAGCGACCATAGAAAGTGATAATCAAACTAACGATAATTATCACTTCTTATGTTATAAATCCAGCTGAACTTGTACAATTTTTGAAATTTTCATTTACAGTTGTTTTTTCTCGAAAGACTAATTATATAAAAATGTATAAAATATGGGGAAGGAATGAATGAAGTTTTTATTTTTTATAAAATCTATATTTTTATTTTATTTTTCAATTCCTTCTATTAGCTCCCTATCTATATCTTGTTCAAATTTTCAATCGTTCATAAAATACTTTTTATCCATTCACTTAAGTTCAAATACATTTTTTTGAACTTGTAGTGGATGACACTTGATGTGGATACAGTCTTTTCAAATATTAATTAATTAATTAATATACATTAATTAATTATAGTTTTTTTTAGATTTAAGTTGCCTGTATCTAATAATAGATGGCGCCAGATGTAATAGGAAAATTTCAACTTTATTTGTAAAGGACTTTTCTGCAATATAGTGAAAAAAAAGTAGGAATTGACTTAAATTTTTTTTTTTTATATTACTTGTTATTGTTTCAGTGATTAAGGCATGTTTTTTGAGTAAGTACCGTTTGGAAATTTGTCCGCTATAGCGTTGCGATCGTCATTCTGCACATGCGTACTAAACCTCTTCATCTATCGGTTATCCCCAGGCACCATTTTGGATGCATTCGCATGCATCACCGTTTATTTATGCGTATTAAAAATGCTTCAGACAATTGTAAATTCCTCAAATTACTAGAAGAGCATTTGAATGAATGCGAAAGATGTCGGAAAATCATCGGCAGATTACTGAAGTGTATGGATAAAACGCCATGATCTTTGCAATGGTAAGTAAATGGCGTAGATCATTTAAAGATGACCGTACATACGAGCAAAGTGGGTTACCGTCTGCCAGTGATGATGACTTGGTGCAAAAAGTTGATGAAAAAACTGGAGGGAAACTCTGTATGATTTCATCAATATTTAAAGTTCACAATTTTCGAAGAGGTATTTTCTATGTCTTTGAAATCGCGACTGAATGCTTACACTATTAGAAGCGGTATTCAAGTTGGGTTTCAAAAATTCTTAATGAATGACGATCTTCCGTATATCCCTGACTTAGCCCCTTTAAAAACCAGAAACATTATATTTTTTTTAAATATCTCTGTATGAAATTGCTCTTTTACTAATAATGAATAATGGAAGAACTGCATATAAAAAAAATAAGTCTACTTTTGCTCAAAATAGCTATGTTCCGAATACAGTGCAGTAGACTTATTGTGCAATAGCAATTTTCCTTTTTTTCATTAAAAATATTAATTTAAATATTTAATATCATTAGTTTAGAAAACCAATGAATAGGAAATTAAATCAGTGAAAAATTCATTCATTCCGGTCACTATCAAAGAAGATACATTCCATTACCACAATGTATGTTGTAGTCTTTCTTAAAAAGGAATTCATTTACAAAAAGAGGAAAACATTTTCTTTTAAGGTGCATCTTGCATTAATGCAGTAGATTTCTTTAATCGTGTCAAAGTCTTCTCTACTTTATTGATCATTCAACGCACAGCCGAAGTGCTCGAATGAAATTGGCTTTATAGCTCTGTTGCTTTATTTTTTAAATATATTTCACAATGGATATATCCAGATGAAAGTGAACTTTAATACGAATTAGTTTAAGAATTGTTCGTTTGAACTGTATATAATATAGAAGTTTAAGTGAAGGAAGTAGATATTTTTTGTATTCAGCAAAAATGATTAAGAGAAGCGTTGAAAAAATATTTTAATTAAGAGAATTGGAAACAAATACCAACCTTTACTATCTAATAAGTTTTATGCTGGTGAAAGTATTTTTAGCTACGAAAATATTTCTCTAAACTTTGGATTAGGAAGAAATCTGAACTAACTTTTATAAATTTCTATAGAATAAGTTACAGAGAGTTATAAATATATAATTTATATGCATAATTTTTGTCTTCATTAGTTGACAGAATATGTTACCTTGCCTAACTCGTGGCTCAGTGGTAACTTATGCCGCTGGTGAGCATTCGGGCGGGGTTTTAATCCGCTGGCTGCTTTATTGTTGTTGTTGTGACATATCCTCAGTGGCCTGCAGGGCGGGACGGGCATCTCGTGAGTACTACTCATGGATGGAGGAAAGGGAGGCAGCTTCTGTTCTGATGGAGCACCCGTAGGTAGAAGTCTGACTTTCTGCTCCGTGAAGCTCTTACAGTCATAGGAGACCGGGACCTACGGTTTAAAGTGGATTCCGAACCACTACAAACATCCACGGGACCGCCGGGACTCGAACCCAAAATCTGTGACACCGAGCGCTAGACACTCGGCCATTCATGTAAATACTCTTTCAAAAACGAGGTGTCTCGATGAAGTTTATGATGTTGAGCATCTTGCCTAATGAGTCGGACTACCTGGAGTGGGTTTCCCCCATACGATACTGAAATTCAAATTTATCTATTTGAAACTTACGTTTTCTTTTCACCTGGAATACGTTTTATTGTAATCAACTCTGGGAAATTCATGATCCTCAAAGAGCAGTTACTTATCAAGCCCCTCACTCATTAGTGAACTACAACCTTGGATAACAATGATATCCAAAAATTTTTTTTTGTTCGAATGCAGCTGGCAAACATTTAGACAGCTTGGTCTTGGATGCCTTACTCGCTTTGCATTACCCAGGGGGCGCGTGTCACTTGAAGATACGGACGCGGAGTAACAATGCCCCCGCAACGCTCCTATTAGAACAGGGACCTACGGTTTAAAGAGGATTCCGAACCACTACGCACATCCATGTCACTGCCGGGACTCGAACCCGAAACCTGTGGTACCTAGTGCCAGAGCTCTAGCCACTCGGCCATTCAGGCCCTACGATATCAAACATAATCTTATAGTATATGCTGGCTAGCACGGTCAGCTACAAATGTCTACATATAACTATGGAAATCTAAAACTATTTGATTTCAAATGGATTAATAGTATTAATAAATAAAAAATATTTTTTACAATAATTAGCAATTTAAATAAAGGCAAACACGTGAGTAATATGTAAACTTGTTGAAACCAGGACGTCACATAAGGCAGAATACAGTTGATTTGTTTTTAACTAAATTTGCATAGGAGCCTTTTTTATTCATCTTTTTCAGTTTGGTTTGTCGTTCTATGGCCATTTTGTGCACACGAGGGCTAAACAGACCGGGAACTACAGTTTAAAATGAATTCCGAACCACTACAAACATCCATGGCATCGCCGGGAATCGAACCCAAAACCTATGGTACCAAGAGCTAGCCACTCATCTCTTTTAGAGTTTACGCTTATCGTGTGTATTTGTACACAAATCAGAATCTTAATTTTCATTTACAAGTTGTTCATCGCTTGAAAAGAAAAATATTCCTCCAGATATGTAAAATCTTACTGTAAAATTAAAAACCTGAAAAAACCCAAAATTATCGGAAAATGCCGTGAAACTGTACAAACTGCAATTAAAAATTTTAAATCACGTGGAAATGTACTCAATAAATTTTTAATTTACCTGGTAGGTACACCAGGGTGCGCAGAAAATCTACCTCCCCGTGGTGCACCTGGTAACACTTTTTAGTGGCTAAAAGATCTGCAACTTGGCATTATTGTTAGATTAATGAACTCTGTTTCAGCATGTTTTGTTGTATTATTTTGTTGTTATTGTATGTTTTTTTTATTTTTTGCTGTAACTGTTCATAATCTGCCATTGGAAATAAAAAAAAAAATTTTAATCTCTTAAATACAAGTAATATAAAATTTTTTTTTAAAAGTCAATTCCTACTTTTTTCACTCTATTGCAGAAAAGTCCTTAACAAATAAAGTTAAAATTTTCCTCTTACATATGGCGCCATCTATTATTAGATACATGCAACTTAAATCTAACAAAAAAACACTAAATTTAATGTATTAAATTTAATGAATGAATTAAGATTTGAAAAAACTGTATTAACAT
>BPLQ01008095.1:0-27058 GCA_021605075.1 Caerostris darwini | reverse complement strand
TTAAAAGAAATCGATTATTTAAAATGTTTCTTTATTTAAAGGTCAAATACATAGAAATATTTTAACTTCGAGAGATAGAAAAACACATTTTAAAAATCAGTTTCATTAATAATGTGTTTTTATTTTTTTTTTTTTAGCTGAAATATTTAAACCAGAAACTTTTTGTAAATAATTTATTTTCTTAACCCATTTGACTCTTAGAATTAAATAGAGTCTATTGTTCTACTAGAAAGCCTCCATTTATTAAAACCGACAAGTTCAGTTTCTTCCTTTCAAATTAAGCTTGCTTTTACGATAATTTTGAAAGGGAAGCATTCATTTTTTAAAAAAATAATTATTATAATTCTGTAAATAAAAATCTAAGCATAGTTTTTTTTTAAATTTTAATTTGATGTATTAAATTTTGTAACTCTTTAGAGAAAGTTTATAATTTATTGTGTTAAATATCTAAGAGAATCTGTTAGAAATAATTTGTAATCTTTAGATTTTTTTGTATCATTTAGTTGAAACAGTGTTTTTTAAATGTCATGGTCTTAAAATATAATATACTGTATTTGAAGATAAAAATGTTTAAATAAGAAGTTTTTCTTTACTTCGCCCTGGAATTTGATTTGCTAACATGAGTTAAGATACATTTATTAAAGTTAATTTATTGACTTATACATAGATTAAAGTTTTTTTTTTCCAATGCAGCTGGCAAACAGACATGGACGTCTTTGGATGCCTATAAGGGCTGCACCGATGTTACTCACTTTGCATGACCCAGGAGGCGCGTGTAACTTGAAGATAAGCCACGGACGCGGAGTAACAATGCCCCAGCAATGCTCTACGATTCTATTAGGACCGGGACCTACGGCTTAAAGTGGATTCCGAACCACTACAACACCCATGGGCAAAGCCGGGATTTGAGCCCGATACCTGTGGTACCGAAAGCCAGAGCGATAGCCATTCGGCCAGCAGGCCCCTGAAATTTAAATAGGATTAAAGTTTATTTATTGATTTATACAAATATTAAAGTTCACTTTGAACTCGGGGTTTTTTTTCGGGTTCGAATCCCGGCGGTGCCCTAGATGTTTGTAGTGGTTCGGAATCCACTTTAAGCGGTAGGTCCCGGTCTCATATGACTCTTGAGGGTTGGGCGTAGAGCAGACAACCCTACCCTGTAAGGAAAAAAAAATAGTTCTTGTCTCGAAACTGCCAGTGGGTAGATGGCCTTGGCTCACACTGGGCTGTTGCGCCAATGAGGATGAATGGATAAAATACATGCAATTACTGTAGTCTTCTTATTAAATAATCAGAACATGCTTATAGATAATTTATTTCAAAGTCTTAAAATAAAAGCTTTTGTACATTAATCAATATTATAGTTTAAACTAAATTTTATTAAAATTTCACAAAATTATAAAATAGATGAAAAGAAAAAAATAATTACTCTTCTGATATAAACAAAAAGGCACCGAACCTACACAAGAGAATTTAAATTATTAAATGTTGATTAAATTTTGTGTTGTCTTTATTAAATCAAAATAAACGTGAGATGCTCATCTTGAATCAATATTAGTCCAATCATTTAATAAAAAAAACATTTTCTTTTCTGATGATGTAGTGCAGAAAAGGTTCAAACATTGAAAATGGTTAGAAACAATAAACTTTGTTTGTCATTCCATGCCGTCTTCCTTTAGAGCAAATAATCATTTGTTTGCCCGATGCTGCCCTCATTGCTCCATGGCGTCGTTGCCATGGTGATTTCATACAACAATTTTTTGATGTGATTGCGTTTCTCTTGTATGCGCAACCGACTCCAAATAGGTGGCCAAGCTTACGTGAATGAAATAACAGATGGCAAATCGGAATGTAAATCTAAATGTATTGGACAGAATGCAGGAGGGAGGAATTGCTTATAATGCATTAAAACAGTCTATAAAAATATGCACTTAATTTTTATATTTTACTAAGTTTAGTAAAATATAAAATTAAAGTATATATAAGTAAGTTTTTAATAAGTTTTTTTATTTCATACACTTTTTATGCTGTATTAGATTTTGCTGCTAAGTATTACTCATGTGTAACCCAAAATTAAATCTGTTAATTAATTAATAACAATTGAAATACTTTATAAAATTTTTTTTGACAAAATAGAATTTATGAAATAATTGTATTTATTTTAGAGCTTAATTTTTAATTCTCCTTAAATTCACTTTTGATTCATTTCAGTTATTACGATTAAGAGATGCTTATTCAGTTACGCTTATACAGAGATTTTAAGGTTTTGAATTTTTCTAATACATTTTGTTTTCGATCTGCTATAATATTTTTTTTTGAAATCACTAGTTTGGTGTAACTAGGATGAACCAAACTAAAAAAAATATGCGAAATGTGCTCTTTATGAAGTGAGTTAGTAAGTATAGCAAGCGTTGCGAAGTATAAAATTAAATTTATTTCATCAGAGACCATTTCGTTTTTAAAACTAACGAATACGGACAAATACAAATCTGCATATTTATGTTTCTGCAAGGACAGGGTCTCCAAACTACGGCCCGCAAGTGTTATACATCCGGCCCGCGACAGCGAATAGCTTATTGTTACTGTATTAAGTTGGATAAAAAAACACAGAATGATAATAACTCGGTTTTATTGACTTGCTAGGTAAAGCTTAATGGCAAGCATAATACGCAGAAAATGTAACTTAAGCATGACAACTGACAAATAATTGAAATGAATCCCACTAACATTATAAACTAGTGAAGAGCAGTTATACCTTCCTATTTCAGCTTTTAACTACTAGATATTGTCAAGTGTCACGGTCATATAGATACACACAATAGTTTTTTCTTTCTAATGCAGCTGGCAAACACAGACAGCTTGGTCTTGGATGTCTTAAGGCAAGTGCTGCGCAGGCGTATTCACTTTGCATTACCCAGGGGGCGCGTGTAACTTGAAGGTAAGCCACGGACGCGGAGTAACAATGCCCCCGCAACGCTCTACGATCCTATTAGACCGGGACCTACGGTTTAAATTGGATTCCGAACCACTACAAACAACCATGGCACCGCCGGGACTCGAATCCGAAACCTGTGGTATCGAGGGCCAGATACGCACATTAGTAATTGTAGTAATTGAACCAGCGAATTTAGCAAGCGTATGCTCGCACAGAGCTCGTACTTGGTGACTAGTCTAGAAATTACAGATAATGGCAGAAAAATGAAAACGTTTTTGGCCCTTGGTACTTACTGGAGTAAACAGTACGGCCCTAAGGCTGGAAAGTTTGGAGACCCCTGTGCTAGGAGATACAATAAAGAAGAGAAATCTGATTAGTTTCCTTTTAAAGCAGAGTCAAAATAGAAGAAAAAAATGTTAAATTAATTAAAATACGACCAAATATCTTGATATGATATTAATATGATATATAAATATGATAAACGTTTCATTAAGAAAGATTGAATTTTTTATGTGTGATGATTTAGATCGACGAAAAATATAACTTTTTCTGCAAAAAAAATAATTATCTCATAGTAGTAACAAAGAGCTATAAGTAAGCTATTATTTTATTGCTAGCTACTATTTATTTTTAGTTTAAACTAATTGCATTTGGGATTCTTGGTGACGTTATTGCATTCCATTATCAATTGAAGATACATTGTCTGTAACTAAAAAACGCGTTTATTATTTTTTTTTGATTTACTCTTTTTCAAAACAAGTCAAGAATTTGGTTAAACCCATCTAATTTTATTGACATTACAAATATGAAAAAAAATAACTAAAATTTATTTCGATTCTTTTTAATCAATCGGCATGATCTGTTACATGAAAATTATTTTACAACAATTTATTATTATAACTATCACAAAGCGAACTTGCAGTTATAATTATAAGTACGGAATCAATATTTGTTTACGAGAAGTGTTTAATGAAAATTCATTAAACTATACTACTAATATAACATTACATGTATTCTATGTATGATGGCTTCCCCTTTTCCAATCATTTTCCATTTACTTCAGAATAGCAGGACATCTCATACTTTTTATATTAAGTAAACTTTCCGACTGTACTATCACAAATTGCTTTTACTTTTGATTCGTTCTTCACTCATTTTTCTGCCAAATAGTTCTCAGAGGAATCGATAAGATGATATTTTCAACGCAATCTCTTTTTCTGCTGCCGCAGATGATACACTTACACATGCGAACCCCATTCCATTTTCAAGATTTCTGATAGAAAAAATTTCTGCCGTTCCGCTTCGCTATAACTTCATTTCCAAGTAACTACACAGACACATATATTTTTTGAGAAAACTTTCTTTGAACCACCAACTTGCATGAGAGGATCTGTCATGTTTATTTATACTCAAAATTACTCCTGATAAAAATACATATTCGTAAAAAATATATAAATACATATACATTTTTATTGCTTTACACTAAGTTTCGCAGTACTTTTTTGTTTAACATTAATATTAAAAAAATACTAAATAACAGTGATTTTAATAAAGAATTATATTAGGCTTTCTATAGTCAATAATGCATACATTTTTTATGTTAACGTAATTATATTGAGCATATGTTTCTTTTTATCTCTACACTTTTCGCTAATATATCCCTGATTAAATTTATTAATATTATCCTCGATTAAATTTACCAAATTAACAAATACATCATTCCATTTGATTAAAAAAACTGTATTTTTTTTAGTTATAATAAGGCCTGATGGCCGAGTGGCTAGAGCTGTGGCAATTGGTATCACAGGTTTCGGGTTCAAATCCCGGCAATGCCATGGTTGTGTGTAGTGGTTCGGAAACCACCTTAAATCGTAGGTCTCGATCTAATAGGATGGTAGAGCGTTGTGGGGGTAGTGTGACTCGAATCCGTAGCATATCTTCAAGCTACGTGTGTCCCCTGGGTAGTGCTAAATGAGTAACAGCGGTTCAGCCCTTGCTTATGGCATAAACATTTGCCATCTCTGTATTGCCAGCTGCATTAGAACAGCAACATAATACCTTTTTATGCAATTTTGATATCCAATACATAATTTGTATGTTTTTACTCCATTATTTAATAAAATTAACTAAATAAAGAAATAGTTAAGAGAATGTTTTTAACACAGAGAAATAAAACTCATTTTGTATTTATTATATCCATCCTATTCTTTCTTTTCCATCCATCTATCCATCGTATGATGAACGTTTCCTGATCTCGATTACAGTCGCAGTTATTCCTTTGTATTTTCCCTTCCGGCTTTTATTATATCCGTGACAAGCATCGATCACGAGGAGACAGTGTTTGTCAGACGTGTAACTGCTCCGGGGAACATCTTGTAACTGCGACCTTAACCATCGTGTCTCTTTCAGCAAGAGAAAAGAATCGCCTGTGTATGAGTGACAGCTCTTGATGGATTATTCTGGTTTGATTTCTTTTTTAGCACGAAGGTTTCGTCTTTTCGTTGCATACTATAGGCTTCGCTGGCATTAGTTTAATGATAGGTGTCTTGGTTGAGAGTTTCATATTTTTAACTATCATGTTAATCATAAGAGAGCTTTATGAATGTACTAACCAATATTAGTTTGGGAGCGTAAATAGTAGTTGACCTTAAATAATGAACCTGAGGGAAAGCGTGAGTTCACTCAAGCTTATGGTCTTTTATGTTTTACTATTCATTGCTTATACTTGTCTCTTCATTTTATAAATAATTACGTAAATGCATTAAGTTTTTTATTTTTTTTATCTTTTAGAAAAGCATGGCGCACTAAATGAACAATGCTTAAAATTAAAAAAATATATATAAATGATATTATGTAACGGCATTAAAAAATGATAATAAAAACAATAAAAATGTAAAATAAATGAATACTGTTTTATATATAAACTTATATTTATAATATTAATTTATATCAATTATAATATGATTTTCTTACTAAATATTTTATAATAACTAAAATGTCGAAACATTCTACTCAATAAATATAAGCAATATTTATTATATTATTATGATAAAAACTAGATATCGTTATCGTATAGTTAAGAATAAAAAAAAGGTTAATATGGATGGTGTCTGGTGGTATATGGATGGTATATAGCGTCAGGTGAATATGGATGGAAAACATTTTTAAATTACCAAAGGGGTAAAAACTAATTTACATAAAATTAGAAAATGCTTTGAATAGAACATTTTGTACCACTTAATGCTGAATTGAAATATTTCGATTGCTTTTAAAAATACAGAGGCTTGATTTTCTAGCAATGTTCCACCTGACTTAAAATTCTTCGTCATTGTCATTAAAAATCATTAGTTACTGAATCAAGTGGACCATATCTGTATGTTTTACTGTCATGGCCCAAAACCTAAGGGGTAGAATCTACGAAAATTAATGAAATATGTGGTATTGAAAATCTATGTAATGTGTCTTCTCCTTCATAAATAATAACAAACAGGAAATAATAGTAAAAAAAAAAAAACGATATCTAACTTCAAAATTCAAACTCGGAGCAGAAAATACTCCTACTTGTGCAAAAATATCTTCCTTAAATCACTGCCTTTACATTCATAGCAACATTTATGGCAATTCTCGCCAAAGAGAGAACTCCAGTGTTACAATTTACTAGCCAAAGGTACCATATATTACAATCGACTAACTATGATTTGAAAGCAAAATATCATTGTACCGTAATAGTTGAAATACTACCATCGTATCGTTTGAAATTAAATTTTCAATAACAACAAACAGATCAAACCATAATTATTCAATAAAAACAATAAATTTTTATATTCTGTCTCTTGAAAGGTGACAGGAGCATTACTGAGTCCAAAGCTCATAATGTTAAATTCGTATAGACTAAATGGAGTGATAGCAGCAGTTTTCGATTTTTCTTCTTCAGCTATTGGAATCTGGTAGAAAGCTTTTATAAGATCTATTTTGGAGAAAATGACCTAATCTTTCAAGATTAGATAAAAATCTTCCATTCGAGGAATAGGGTATCTGTCTGGTATGGCTTGTTCATTCAGTCGCCTTTTATCCCTACACGGCGCAAGGCACGATCCTTTTTATCTACCAGATGTAGAGGACTATCGTAATGGAACATATAAGTACGAGTAGTCTAAATAAGTAAGTATTAAGTCTTTTAAAAATATATATGACTGCATATTATTTGCAAGGGCAACTAATATTTTGTTGAATTAGATATGACTTTATCAGCATTATAATTGCAAGTAAGAAAAGGAAAGCTTCGGTATATCCTTTTTTTTCCAATTCATAAAAACATTTTATGTAGTGTGTTTGTGTCTTGTGTATATGTGAATTTATCTTTTTATTGTATACGCGATGTCTGAAAAGTCTCCAGCAAAAAAGTTTAAAGGCAAGCAGAAGGGATGGAAATATGCTGATATTTTAACGAAATGGGTGCCCAGAAATGGCTTACATAGATAGTAGGGGGCGCTGATTAGGTTGCATGGTGACCTCTTCGCTGGTTCTAATCGTCATTTTCTGCTCAGAATTTGAATAGGATGCATCGCTATGAGAATTCGAAGCATAATTCGCATATTCGAATGTATTCGAAGCATATTCGAATGTCTTTCCAGCATGATTGAGTTAATTTTGTCAGAATTTACCTCAACTTTACTTATGGTCCGCATTGGATCGTATGGATTCATGCTTGAAAATGCTTGAATTTCTTCTTCTAAGAGCACATCAGGATCATGATATACGTAAGTCCCATTGATTTCGATGAAGATCTAGTGGCCGGGCTGTTAGTTGGGGTTGGAATGTGGTGACAAGCCTAACAGGTTTGTCAATTAGTACACAGTCACGATGGACCTTTTAATACTGTTGGTGATTACTCTTTGGAGAACCCCCTATAAAAAAGTTTAATCTTTGACTCTACATGCCTTTTTCACTTTCTTTCTGCCCACACATTCCTTTAAAAATATGCCTATTTTAATTCCCTCTACCAGACTTTCAATTTTTGCTAGATATTTTAAAACTTCTTGTTTTTTTTCTTATTAATTCATCAGTGTGTTTAGTGTATTTAGGAGATTTATTCGGCATTGACTTGCATGCATTTTTTTTCTATGATGTCCTCTTGTTTATTAACACTACTATAGTATTAATTTCGATGTTTATAATAAATCCTTTATAATTAACGGTATTTTATTATGAACTATGAATGGTATGAACGGTATTTTATTAATTTAATGAACGTAAAATTTTAAAGGATATGATACATTTAAATACGACCTGGATGTTTAAAACTTTACAAACGATTCAGAAAAAGAAAGATTCCGTTTTTATGCCTAGTTTGAGGAATCTATAGTCTTGTTAATCTGTATTTGAGGAGTCTGTAGGCAGGATAGACCATCTGTTGAGTTCTAGGAGCCCCTCAAATTATGGCCCTCGTGATGCACATTGGATAACGTTGAATCTGATATATTTTAAATTTTTTGTAAGGGCCCCTTGTAATGAGCTCAGGCCAAATGACACTCTAGAACAGTAGATATGTAGTTAGAAGAAGATACGCTATTGAAAATAGTGTTTCTTCCACTAATACTTTTGTCAATTAGCCATGCGATATCGATATTAATAACTTAAAATTCTCTTTTTTGATATTTTTTTTAATTTATGCATATCTTTATCAACATATAACAAAATATTTTATTTATGTAAGAAAATCTTTTATTATTTATTATGATGAAGAATAATTTATAAGTCTCTGAGATTTTGAATAGCACTTTCATTGTTATTGCCATTATTATCTGTGTCCCTAAATACTCCGAGATATTTCACAACTGCTGCACTCCGACTTTTATTTAGGCGAGATTGCCTTCAGACTAACCATCTAACTCTATAGTTTACATTTTAGTTCTTCTGCACAACGAAGGTCGTCCGAGCAGTTCAGCTAATGTGCTGCTTTAGTTCATATTGAACACATAGTAATTAACTTTTGGAGAGGCAGACGACTGATAATCTCCTTAAAATTATGGTTTATAAATGTGCTATCTATAATACATATTATGTAATTTGAGAAATATTTTTATGATAAAATATATTTTATATAATTAAAAATGCAATATGAAAAAAAAAAATAATTAAAATAAAACCAAACAATTATTAAATTATTATTTTGTTAATGCATTTTTTTATTTAAGTTACTTTTCCAGGTAATAAAATTTCATTGAACTTTTGTTTAGTAGCAAAACGCAATTTATTATATAGCTCATAGAGTGGCTTAAATGAAACAAAAATGGTCAGAGAGGCTACAAACGCTTGTCTAGACCAACTGAGATTCGAGAATATTTGTTACACGGCAACATTTTTCAGGCTTAATCTTAACGGAAATGGGCTGATCAATACCTTGGCAGGATATAGGTGGCCTGTAGAGAAAATATTTATCAAGCTTTGTTTCTGCTCTTCTTTTCTAATATACTTTTTTGCGCGCCAAAGAAGTCACAATTTAAAACTAATTTAATATTTTAGCATTAGACGTTTCAGAGAGAATAGAGACTTGAAATAAGGAAAAAAGCGAATGCTTCAATCAATTCAACCAATCATCCTGCTCACAAAGTACTATACTTCATAGCACCTTGTGAACAAGATAATTGGGGACATTGTTGCTGCTGAGTGAGTTAAGTAAACCCAAGATTTTTCATATTAATTAATCACTGCACGCTAAAAATGGAACTAAATTTAAATGTATACGCATGTATGAAATTATATTATAAACTAAATAAAAAGAAAATTCAAAAGAAAAAGAAATTTTCGATTGACAACCTAACTTTCTCTTTGTCAAAACGCAGCTCTTTTTTTCTTTAGACTTCTTTTAATAGAACTACATTATTTCTTTTCTCTCGAAATTTCTATCCTTGCGATGAAATAAATAAGTTTAAACGTGCAAATAAAAAAAATTTGTTAAAAGATCTTTATTTTTTTATCAAGTCACTTCCGGTATTTTCAGAAAAATGCTCCCTGTTTTGCTGCTAGACGTGCTAATTAGCTAAGGGAAAAAGAATTCGCCTCATTTAAAAGTATTTTGCTGAAAAAAAAATTGAACGCCATTGTGTTCGACTTTACTGAAGTTAAGCGAACCATTCATTAACTGTTCTCAGGAGCGGATTTTGCTTAATACTGACTAATCAAAAGTCAACTAACCGAATAAATAATTAAGTTAATTAGTATTGTTGTATTAATTAAATGTATAAATAATAATTAATGGAACTAATTTAATTCAGTAATTTAGATAATTAAACATTTACAATTTAAAGTTACTAAGTGTCAAAGTGTATAAAGAAAAAATGTATAAAGTGTTAAAAGCTCTTTACTTTCATTAAAATGCATCAATTTTGCCGAAATTTCCTTATTCTTAATAATGAATCAAAAAGAAATATTTACTTTAATTTTTTTTTCTAATGCAGCTGGCAAACACTTCGACAGTTGTCTTTGAGGATGTTTTGCGCTGAGCCAATTTTACTCACTTATCACTACCCAGGAGGTGTGTGTAGCTTGAAGATAAGTTACGGACGCGGAGTAACAATACCCCAGCAACGCTCTACGATCCTGTTAGACCGGGACCTACGGCTTGAAGTGGATTCCGAACCACTGCATTCATCCATGGCCCCGCGGGGCTCGAACACGAAATCTATGGTACCGAGTGCCAGAGCGCTAGCCACTCGGACATCAGGCCCTTGGTTTTAATATTAAAAGTGCGGAATTAAAAAAATGTAGCTTAATGATATAATTTAATGCAGATAAATCATCATTTTTCTAATATCAAATAGAGAAATTAAAGAGAAAATTTCTCTTTAACAGTCAATAGAGCGTATTAAACGTGTATGAAGAGTGTGATTCTAACTAAATATGAAATAAAATTAAATAAATACTTTTGTGAAGTAATAAATTTACACATGGAAATTAAATTGATATTATTTTACCACACACAAAAGAATCTAAAAAAAAGCTATTTGTACATTGTTAAATATTTCACAGGTGTATAGATGCTATCAAATATTAGAAACTTCACTTTATTTTATGTGAAATGAATTTAAAATTTAAACAGTTAAGAATATTGAACGTAATACCAGCTAAGCTGTGACATTGATGAATCTGTCGATTGCAG
This sequence comes from Caerostris darwini, assembly GCA_021605075.1. NCBI lineage: Eukaryota > Metazoa > Arthropoda > Arachnida > Araneae > Araneidae > Caerostris > Caerostris darwini. The sequence goes on along the minus strand of BPLQ01008095.1, from coordinate 15,959 downwards.
ATTTTAAATCCCTGGTCATCCCTGTTCTACTTGTTCTAATTTATTTTATCGGTTTTGAAACAACAATCTTGAAGCATTCGCGTAATTTTAATCACATTTTAGTTTTTATCGCCCCTTCCTAGCAGCCTGAACGAGATGTTGACCATTTTACTGTTCAGTGTTAAAAGCATTCGTGTCGAACCATTGACTTTCAGGGAAATGAATTCACCACGTAATGTCGATGGTCTCCAGAGAAAGCAAGTATCAATCTGAAAGTATTTCTGAGTAGCTACAATTTTTGTGTACCTTCGTAATATATATAATTCAATTCTTTATTTTTTATATTATTATAATATATATGCATTATTATAGAATTAAACAAGCAATACATAAAAAAAAATTTAAGGTCAATTCCTACTTTTTTCACTATATTGTAGAAAAGTCCTGTATAAATAATTTTCATTCATTTTTTTAAAATTTATCTGGTGCCATCTATTGGTAGATACATGCAACTTAAATCTAAAAAAAAAACTAAAACTAATTCATTAAATTTAATGAATGAGTTAATATTTGAAAAAACTGTATTAACATCACGTGCATCTACTGCGAGTTAACAAAAAATGTATTTGGATTTTGAGTGGGTGAATAAGAAGTATTTTATGAACGATTGAAAATTTGAACAAGATATATATAAGGAGAGTGTGAGCTAATAAAAGGAATTGGAAATATGGAGTTATTTGTAATGAAACAATAACATATACCTCCAAATATTCCTAACAGTTTAAGTAAATATGGTCGGTAGAAAATTATTGAAAAGTATTGTGGCTGCTGGAATGGCTCAAAAGCTATCAGTTGTTATGAAGAGATGCGAGTGATATTGCCATAAATATTCAGATGCTGACAGTACATGTTAATTAGCAAAATTGCGCAGCCCTCTAATTAGTACAAGTAGGGCAATGCATTTGTACTTGTTTTTATTTAGCTGTTAAAAATTGTCTTAACGAAGTAAATAGCGAATATAATAATATAAATACTTTTCAATTAAAAGCAGCCTAAATTATTATTAATATCTGTAAAATACAACAGGAAAAAATATTTATATATTATAAGAAACATCGAATAAGTGACGTGTCATAGCCATCTCTGTTGTGGTTCATTCCTGAATAAAGCTGAATCTGCTTCATATCTAATGCTGCAGTGAAGATCAAATTCTTCCTGCATTTGACATGATTATGAATATAGTAGACACATATATGTATCTGTTTTCTGCATTTGAAATGATTATGGTATAGTAATATCCCTAATTAAACGATTTGTTTATTAATTAAAATTGATATTATCTTAACAGCAGTTTATGGTTGTGTTACCAAAAAGTCCGAGAGCTCATTTACTGTATAATTATAAGTTATTTGGTTTGGATAACAGCATATGGACACTTATGTTTCTTTTAAAAAACTTTTCTGGGATTATTAAAAATTATTAAATTGTTTCTTATTACTGTATATATATATGTTATGTAATAATTTTTCTTGAACTGGATATAATATTTATCAGGTGACGTTACTAATATCAGTAATTTCGCTTTTTCCTTTTATAATTCCTGATCTTTATAACAGAGTATTTTTTATTATAATCTAAGGTGAAATGAAAATATTTGCTTCTGTTATTAATATTGCAAAACATTATATATGCTATAAAAGTATACTTTTTTTAAACATTTATTAGGATCATTGCAGACATTATGAAACATTGTGATAAAGTGTTATATTTAAAACCGCATTCAAGAGCCGCAACGGCCTCTAGCGGTGAGGTTTGGAACTAAGAGTATGAAGACTTCGTGATAACGTTTTTCAACTTTAAAATTGATAATTAACAGCTAACCTACATTAATTTCGACTTAATTATTTAATGATTTAAGTTGAATTTTCATGTCGGTATTAAATTAAAAAAGCTACAGCAAAATTAGTAAATAAGATACAAATGCATACATAACATATATACATGCAAATGAAATGCTTTTTTATAAACTATTATTATTCAAGGCTATAAAAGACAATATACCCTGATGTGCAAAACTAAAGTAACAATGTAAAAATTTAGCAGATAGCCATGAAATTGCAGAAAAGGACGTCTGGAGATCAGTACAATGAACACGTAAGTCAGTAGAAACGTCATGCGTATACAAATATCAGGAACGAAACGTCGGAGGCGACGTGAGCGTGCGCAAAACGCGTGATGTCGGCGCGCGCAGCTCAACAGTAGAATAAAATCTATTAAATCCCCAAATCTATTCATTCCCACAATGAAGCAATCCGCTTTAATACGAACTGTGGTTTAAAAGATAAACACAACTTATTCTTTCATCATCGCTTCTAAACTACCAAATAGGCTCTGGCTAACTTGCTGATTGGATTTTTGCTTCCCTTTCATAACACCTGATGTTTGTATGCCACAAGCAAATTGCAGATAGCGCAGGTTTTTCTCGTCAGGAATATTCATCAATAAAGGGTCAAATTAGAAGAGCAAATGAGGAAGATCAATTAACTGAACAAGTTTGTTGCTTTCCAACCCATTTATTGGTTTGATCCTCTCCTTGGTTCCTGTTCTCTCTCAGATGAGTTCTTCCCCTCCGCACGAAGAGTAAAACGGCCACAATACTTTTGGAATTGAGTTTGGGGAGGAGAAACCCGCATTGATTGCTCGGAAGAAGCAAATGCATTACTACAGCTGGTGCACTGGATTGAATTGTGTTTCAGCAATGTCTGCAGTAAACCGCGGTATTTAATAAGGCTCATCCGAAGGGTTAATATCAGAGGAAGTTTACCTTTGAAGTCTGGAAGTATTTACTTTTGTTTTTATTTTCGCCTGTCTGTAGCGATACAAAGTCTTTTCTAATGAATTGGTTTGTTGGCGAATCAAAGAAAAAAAAATAGTGAGCTTAATTAGTTTTTTTTTTTGTGCGCTAAAGCGATACAAGTAATATAAATTTTTTTTTTTTAAATCAATTCCTAGTTAGGCCAATCAAGAAAATTTTTATTTTAGTTACTTTTTATTAAAAAAGAAATTTTTTTCCAGCGATCTACACGCTTCGCCACTGACGGTATTTATTCCTAAATTTATACCCTGCTAAATATCTTATAGAAGATAATTTTTTTTCTCCCATCTAAATCTAAAATTAATTAATTTAATTTAATTAATGAATTAATATTCGAAAAGACTGCATTAACATCAATCATCATTATTTTAAATAATTTCGAATTATTTAAATTTTAACCATTATTCTTTTTTCATATTATTTTTTCCGTTATATGTATTAAATAAAAATAATCTAAAAAATAATTACATCATCAAATAAACAATTACATTATTTATTATTAAAAATATATCTCACTTTAACTGAATTTTATTACAAATAAAATTTAGTTTACGTCATTTCCCTGTAGAAGGCGACGAATACAGTCTACAGTCCAAAAAAAATGAAGGCAAATCCTGTCAGAAACTCCAAGCTTTAAAAGTTCAATAAACGCCTTCTTAAACTTTTGAATTTGAATGAATTTTACGATGGACAGGGTTGTATTTTGCGAGAACAAGCATTCGAGATAAAATTCTAAATTCCACCATGTCCTCAGGGGATTTCTATTTTTTTCCGCTCCCTTCTACACTTTGATGAAATTTTAAACAACAAAAGTGTTCCAATCATTGTCTGGAGAATGCCAAATAATAAAGCAATGACTTCTGTCAGTAAGCTGCAGAGAAAGATTGAACTGTCAGGCCTGGAGAAGAATGAATGAAAATGAAAATTTTTCCATGTTTAAGGTTGTCTTTTTCGCACGACTTCTGAGAAAATTTAAATTTAATAAGAGCATTTCAGTGTGTCATTCGATTTGGCACTTAATGAAGTGTTGATTTTCAGAAATCTTGTGTAAAGTTTTTGAAAATTCTAATTTAAAAGTTTTTTATTTAGAGTGTAATTTATATGAATAGTTACATGTTATTCTTATTCACACTAATACAATATGTCTGACATTACTTACGTGTAAAAGCAATTGAATAATCAAAAAGATAATTTGATAAACTTTCTGAATGTGTTCCTTCTTTAATGAGTCTTGTTTAAAATAAATAAATATAGTTAGATTAATTTTGTTATTTGTTGATTATTTTTAAAATAATGAAACGTGTACTTAATTTTATAAAAAAATTATTCAAGTTTTATTATATACTTATTAAGCTCACAAAATAATATCTTGCGCATGATTCTCTAATAATTCTTTAAGGATAAATTGATGCGTAGAAAAATACCAAAGTTTTGTTATTCCATTTACCATTGATATTTTTGATAAAATTGTTTTTTTGAACCTTGCGTAGGTTTTTACAAAAATAAGAAATTAAAGTTTATACGATTATCTTTTATTTTATTAGCTCTTGTTCTTTCCATATCTTTATTAATCGTAATCTTCATTTTTGGGAGGAATTAGGAATTAGGGAGGAATTAGGATTAATCTTTGGGAGGAATTAGGGTTAATTTCTTACATTTTAGTAATTTATTACCAAAACTGATGATACGCGGGATCTGGGTCAATTACTACTTTTTCAATTCCTACTATTAGTTCAAACTCTCCCTATATATATCTTTTTTAAATTTTCAATCGCTCATAAAATACTTTTCATTCATCCACTCAAGTTCAAATACATTTTTTTTGAACTTGTAGTGGAGGACACTGGATGTTAATACAGTTTTTTCAAATATTAATTCATTAATTAAATTGAGTTAATTAATTTTAGTTTTTTCTAGATTTAAGTTGCATATATCTATCAATAGAGGGCGCCAGATAAAATTAAAAAAATGAATGGAAATCATTTATAAAAGAGTTTCTGCAATAGAGTGAAAAAAAGTAGGAATTGACTTAAAAAAGGTTTTTCTTATATTACTTGTTCCTAATCGATTTGGAGATATTATATTTCTTTTAACCACTGCCCTTTTACCCCAATTACGTAACTTAAAGTTCGCTATTAACAAAAATTTCCCAAAATTAGTTTTAATTTTTCTTATCTTGGCTGCTTGTTCCAAAAGAGCACAATTTCCAATCTACTGGCCTCCCTGTATGATCTTCCAATGAAGCTAATGGTGAATATACTGTTCACCTAGCGCCAATTCCTATTTCTGCTATAAACGAAGTAATTAGTAATAACAGAGAAGGGGTAAACAAAAACTTAAATTATTTATTCGAGGAAAAGCTATATCAGGAGCCTCTAGCATTTCCAAACCTACTTTGCACTTGAATTGGTGCCTGTGAGGTAGATTATTCTTTTATAAAATTGGGAATAATCTTTAGAACTTTATATTTTATAATTAATAATTTTTCAGTTGACATTTTCCTACCTAAGTCATTTACTAGAATTCAGGTAGAGTTTATCATATCTTCATAAGAGTAACATACGCGTGATAATTCGACCATTTAGAGTATAAAAAGTACAAAACACAACTATTAGCAGAATATTTCTTTCCATTACAAAAAATTAATGCAACAAAAATTAATCAACCGTGATTAATAATCGTGGTTAATTAAACTCCACATATATTCCGAAACTAGTAGATCATTGAAATTTTTTAAAAATTACTTTGGATAAGTTAACATTCCTAATAACATGATTTGATTGTCCTTTGCAATAGATTTTTAAAACTCTTTTTTCTTCTCTTAATTCAGTTAACTTAAATTTTTTAATTTTAAATTTAGTCACATTAATTTATTTTCAGTGTAAATTTGTATTTTATGACTTCTACAACATTGTAACCATGCTTCCTCCTACACACTGGTAAGAGTGCCCCCTGTGACGTTCAGGAGAAATGATCAGTAGGCCTCGAGTTTCTCAGCCGAGAAGTACAGAGAAACCTGCGGTCCTGCTAAGAAACGTTTAATTTATAGTCTCTCACCCCTAGAGGAAATAGGTTTACCGCGTCCCGGCGCATTAGTTGATCTACAGACTCTCATCCGAAGAGGATATATATTTCATGCACCTTGCGCGTAACCGAGTTTCTGTCTCTCGGCTTAGAAGTGGAGTCCTTTCACGAACCTATATTATCTGTCTTAAATGTGTTAAATATTGTATGTTTGTGTATAAATAAAGTTGTGAGTTCTCAAACCTGTGCCTCAAGTATCTCAACCCCAGTACACCCAGTTATAATGTGGCTGCCAACCTGCACATTACAACATTGATTAATCAATTATCTTTTTTTAATATTAAAGTAGAAAAGAAAGCATTCATTTTGAAAAAAATAATTATTATAATTCTGTAAATAAAAATCTAAGCATAGTTTTCTTTTTTAATTTTTAACTTGATGTATTAAATTTTGTAACTCTTTAGAGAAAGTTTATAATTTATTGTGTTAAATATCTAAGAGAATCTGTTAGAAATAATTTGGAATCTTTAAAATTTTTGTATCCTTTAGTTAAAACAGTGTTTTTTAAATTTCATGGTCTTAAAATATAATATACTGCATTTGAAGAATAAAAGTTTCAGTTAAAAATGTTTAAGTAAGAAGATTTTTTTTATTTTGCCATGGAACTGGATTTACTAACATGAGTTAAGATACATAGATTGAAGTTAATTTATTGACTTATACATAGATTAAAGTGAATTTATTGCTTTACACAAAGATTAAAGTTTACTTTCAGCTTATTATATACGCATTATTAAGAATATGCATTATTTTTTAGTGCTAATGGACAAAAGTTCTGGCCCTCGGTACCACATATTTTGGGGTTCGAGTGCCGGTGGTGCGATGGATGTTTGTAGTGGCTCGGAATCTACTTTAAGCCGTAGGTCCTGGTATCATATAACTGTTGAGAGTTGGGCGTTGAGCAGACAATCGTACCATGTAAAAAAAAAACATTTCTTGTCTCGAAATCTGCCAGTGGGTAGATGGCCTTGGCCCACACTGGACTGTTACGCCAATGATGATGAATGGATTAAATACATGCAATTACTGTAGTGTTCTTATTAATTAATCCGCAAAATAAAAGCCTTTGTACATAATTTTTTAATTTTATAGTTTATACAACATTTTATAAAAATTTTACAAAATTATAAAATAAATGAAATGAAAAAAAAATAATTACTGTACTGATATAAAGAAAAAGGTACCAAACATACGCAAGAGAATTTAAATTATTAAATGCTGTTTAAATTTTGTATTGCCTTTAGTAAATCAAAATATACGTGAGCTGCTCATCTTGAATCAATATTAGTCCAATCATTTAATAAAAAAAAACATTTTCTTTTCTGATGATGTAGTACAGAAAAGGCCCGACATTGAAAATGGTTAGAGACAATAAACTTTGTTTGTCATTCCATGCCGTCTTCCTTTAGAGCAAATAATCATTTGTTTGCCTGATGCTGCCCTCATTGTTCCATGGCGTCGTTGCCATGGTGATTTCATACAACAAATTCTTGCTGTGATTGCGTTTCTCTTGTATGCGCAACCGACTCCAAATAGGTGGCCACGCTTTCGTAAGTGAAATAACAGATGGCAAATCGGAATGTAAATCTAAATGTATTGTACAAAATGCAGGAAGGAAGATTTGCTTATAATACATTAAATATGTCTATAAAAATATGCACTTAATTGTTATATTTTACTAAGTTTAGTAAAATATAAAATTAAAGTATATATAAGTATGTTTTTAATAAGTTTGTTTATTTCATACACATTTTATGCTGCTTTAGACTTTGCCGCTAAGTATTACTGATGTGTAGCCCAAAATTAAATCAGATAATTAATTAATAACAATTCGAATAACTTATAGCAAAATTTTGATAAAATGGAATTTAATAAATAATTGTATTTATTTTAGTGTTTAATCTTTAATTCTTCTTAAATTTACTTTTGATTCATTTCACTTATTACGATTAAGAGCTGCTTATTCAGTTACGCTTATCCAGAGATTTTAAGGTTTTCAATTTTTCTAATACATTTTGTATTCGATCTGCTATAATATATTTTTTTAAATTACTAGTTTGGTGTAACTAGGATGAACCAAACTAAAAAAAATATGCGAAATGTGCTCTTTATGAAGTGAGTTAGTAAGTATAGCAAGTGTTACGAAGTATAAAATTAAATTTATTTCATCAGAAGCCATTCTGTTTTTAAAATGAACGAATACGGACAAATATAAATCTGCATATTTATGCTTCTGCTAGGAGATACAATAAAGAAGTGGAATCTGATTAGTTTTCTTTATAAAGCAGTCAAGATAGAAGAAAAAAATTATAAAATAATAAAAATACCACCAAATATCTTGATATGATATATAAATATGATAAACGTTTTATTAAGAAAGATTGAATTTTTTATGTCTGATGATTTAGATGAGGGGTCTCCAAAATCCGGCCCGCCAGTGTCATCCATTCGGCCCGCGACAGCGAATAGCTTATTGTTGCTGTAATAAGTAGGATAAAAAATACAATAATAATTCGGAATGATAATAATTCGGTTTTATTGACTTGCTAGGTAAAGTTTAATGACAAGCATAAGACGCAGAAAATTTAACTTAAGCATAACAACTAACGAATAATTGAAATTAATTTCATTAGCATTATAAACTAGTGAACATCCCGCAGTAGTTATGTTGGGGTAAAGAGTATCGCATATGTATGTATATCGATGTTTGGAATGTATATATCTTGAATCAAACATATGATTAGTATGCTGAAAATCCCTCAGGAACGGAAAAGCTAAATGAACGCGAATGAAACCGCGGGGGTATCCACTTGTAAAAAAGTACTAATGAGATTTATGTAATTGTGATTTTTCACTGACATTAGTTTATGGTTGTGGATCAATTTTACTTGTACCAATTATTAAAAGAGATTTAAGATGCTCATCGGTTAACTTAGATCTGGAAACATTCTTTGTGTATTTCATTTTGGAGAATTTCTCATTTTCATTTTTACTTTTGTGTACTTCATTTTTCTCACTCAAGTAAGTAGTACCAAGAACAGAAAACAGCCTACGAGCAAATTTATGTAAATTATCAACTTGTATCAGGGGATAGATAATGGCTGAATAGAATAATTATAGATAATGGCTGAAAAATTAAAACGGTTTTGGCCCTTGGTACTTAATGGAGTAAACAGTATGGCCCTAAAGTTGGAAAGTTTGGAGGCCCCTGATTTAGATCGACGAAAAATATAGCTTTTTCTGCAAAAAAAATAATTATCTCATTGTAGTAACAAAGAGCTATAAGTGAGCTATTATTTTATTGCTAGCTAATACTTATTTTTAGTTTAAACTAATTGCATTTGGGATTCTTCGTGACGCTATTGAATTCCATTATCAATTGAAGATACATTGTTTGTAATTGAAAAACTTGTTTATTATTATTTTTTATTTACTCTTTTTCAAAACAAGTCAAGAATGTGGTTAAACCCACCTCATTTTTTTGACATTAAAAATATGAAAAAAAAACAAAAAAAAAACAACTAAAATTTATTTCGATTCTTTGTAATTAATCAGCATGCTCTGTTACATCAAAATTATTCTACAGCAATTTATTATTATAACTGTCACAAAGCAAACTTGCAGTACTAATTATAAGTACAGAATCAATACTTGTTTATGAGAATTGTTTAATGAAAATTCAGTAAATTATGCTACTAATATAACATTACATGCATTCTATATATGATGGCTTCCACTTTTAACCAATCATTTTCCATTCACTGCAGAACAGCACAACATCTCATGCTTTTTATATTAAGTAAACTTTGCGACTGTACAGTCACAAATTGCTTTCACTTTTGATTCGTCCTTCCATCATTTTTCTGTAAAATAGTTCTCAGAGGAATCGATAAGTTGAAAGTTTCAACGCAATCTCTTTTTCCGCTGCCACAGATGATACACTTACACATGCGAAGCCCATTACATTTTCAAGATTCCTGATAGAAAAAAATTCTTCCGTTCCGCTTCGCTATAACTTCATTTCCAAATAACTACCCACATACACATATTTTTTGAGAAAACTTTCTTTAAGCCACCAACTTGAATTAGAGGAGCTGTCATGTTTATTTATGCTCAAAATGATTCCTGATAAAAATACATAAAAGAGAGGTGAAATAAAAGTGAGAAAGAAAAGATTTAAGAAACATCAAAGTAAAATGAGATATATGAATTTAATGAATACTTAACAAATTAATAAAATATTTGAGATGAGTGGTCATGAACTTTTACTCAATGTTTCTCTTAGATTAACTTATTACACGTGTGAGTTAAAGAGCTGGTGGCCATGTGGCTAGTGCTCTGGGCTTTGGTATCACAGTTTTAGGGTTCGAATCCCATGGTTGACATGGATACCATGGTTGCGTGTAGCCGTTCGAATTCCACTTTAAGCCGTAGATGTAGGTCTAATAGGACTCTCGGACTAATAATAGTAGTGTTACTCTCGTCCGTAGCCTATCTTCAAGCTGCACATCCCGCCTGGGCAGTGCTAAAGGAGTAACAGCGGTGCAGCCCTTGTGTATGGCATAAAGATTAACCGTTTCTGTATTCCCAGCTGCATTAGAACAGTAGCATAATACCTTTTTATGCAATTTTCATATCCAATACATAATTTGTATGTTTTAACTGCATTATTTAATGAAATTAACTAAATAAAGAAATAGTTAAGAGAATGTATTTAATACAAAGAAATAAAACTCATTTCGTATTTATTATATCAACTCTGTTCTTTCTTTTCCATCCATCTATCTATCGTATGATTAACGTTTCCTGATCTCGATTACAGTTGCAGTTATTCTTTTGTATTTTCCCATCCGGCTTTTATTCTATCCGTGACAAGCATCGATCATGAGGAGACAGTGTTTGTCAGACGTGTAACTGCTCCGGGGAATATCTTGTAACTGCGACCTTAACCATCGTGTCTCTTTCAGCAAGAGAAAAGAATCGCCTGTGCATGAGTGACAGCTCTTGATGGATTATTCTGGTTTGATTTCTTTTTTAGCACGAAGGTTTCGTCTTTTCGTTGCATACTATGGATTCTGCGAGCATTAGTTTAATGATAGATGTCTCGGTTGAGAGTTTCATATTTTTTACTATCATGTTAATCATAAGAGAGCTTTATGAATGTACTAACCAATATTAGTTTTGGAGGGTAAAGAGCAGTTGATCTTAATTAATGAATCCTAAATAATGAACCTGGGGGAAAGCGTGCGTTCACTCAAGCTTGTGTCTCTTCATTTTATAATAATTACGTAAATGCATTAAGTTTTTATTATTTTTGATCTTCTAGAAAAGCAAGGGGCACTAAATTAACAATGCTTAGAAGTAAAAAACACATTAATGATATTATGTAACGGCATTAAAAAATAATAAAAAAAAAAACAATAAAAAAAACCAATAAAAATGTAAAATAAATATATACTATTTTATGTACAAACTTATATTTATTATACTATTTTATAAAAGTCAGTACGATTTTATTATTAAATAATTTATAATAACTAAAATGTAAAGTGCTATTATGGCAATTATGTGTTATATGTTATGTGCTAATTTGGCAATTTTTAATGTCATGTGGTATCTTTGAAATTTTCCGAGTGCTGGTAGCCTTTTCTTTTCCATTACAATGTGGGTATTATGAAGTAGTGTGTTGAACTTTCACAGTACATAACGCAGCTAAGTTGATAAACATTTCAGAATCGAATTGTTTTCCTTGATCAATTATGATTTTGCTAGGAACACAAAATGCTACACATCCAGAGTTCATAAAAAGCTTTATTCACCATTTCTGCAGTCACTTCTGGTAAAATTATGGCCTCCATCCAACAAGTGAAACGAACAATACATGTTAAACAATATATTTGACCATTTGATGATGGCAATGGTTTAATAAGGTCAATATGGACATTGTTGAATTTTTTATCTGCTATTTAGAAAATTTAAATTTACTGAATAGTAGATAAAAAGTTCAGCAATGTCCATATTGACCTTATTGAACCATGGAGGTTTTGGCAACTGATGCATGCTTGCACTCATTCTCTTATTGTATGCTAATTCATGACCAAATGAACTTGGCAGCTATCTGTTTGGCAGTATATATGATGCCTGGATGAGTAAGATGTCGTTGATTAAACATTTTTCTTCAGAAATTTGGAGGAATATATCGATTATAATTGTTTTCCGGTTGACAGAAATATGGTTTAACATTTAAAGATTCGTGGGTAGAGCACAATTGTTTAAAATTATAGTTTGTTCTTTGATTATTTGGTCATAATTTATTATAGACACTTAATTAGTCAATTCGAGTCAAACTATATGCTACAAAGTTGTCTGCTCCATTAATGTGCTGTATATAGAAAACTGCGAGATGTACTGAAGTTGACACAACCGTCTTGAAGAAGCCTTTTCGTCCTTTTGTCTAAAAGCAAATATTGTGATCTGTAAGAACAATACATTCTCTACTTTCTAACATATAATTGAAATTCTTTTACTGAGAGATACATACCTAATAACTCACGATCATAAGTTCTATAAGCTCTCTACGTGTTATTTAATTTTTTGAAATGATGGTAATTGGTTTCCTTCAAATTACTTCAAAACTGAACCTATATCCCGATCTGAAGCAACTGTGCATAAAAGTAACGGGAGACTAAAACTGTCGCATTTACAAGATCTGTTTTGTATTTTTCGAATATTTGTACAGTTTCATCAATCGAAGGAATTTCTGTTTTGTCTTTCTTCTTGGCATATTTTAACAGTTTACGGAGAAGTGCCTGATTTTGAGTAGCATATTTTAAATATCTGTGATAGAAATTTAGTTAGGCCATGAAACAGAGCAGGCCTGCAATGCTGACGGCAAATTATAATCCAAGATTATTTGAACCTTGGCAGGAAGAGAACGAGAAACTTCAGCAATGATAGGATATACCAAAAATTCAATTTAGTTTTCAACCGTCATAGGCTATAGCATATTGATGCGAAGATCATATTCATTTAATATTTTAAATACCCTTTTGACGTGTTTTTATGTTCTTCTTTACAGGAGGAAGCAATTAATACATCACCTAAACATAGAAATAAAAAGTTTATTCCATAAAAAATTCATTAATAAATCTCTTGAAAGGTCGTAAGAGCATTACGAAGTTCAAAACTTATAATGTTAAATTTGTATAGCCCGAATGGGGTGAAAGTAACAGTTTTCGGTTTATCTCTTCAGCTATTAGAATCTGGTAGTAGGTTTTTATCAGATCTATTTAGGAGAAAATGACCTTATCGTTCAAGATTAAGTGTAAATCTTCAAATCGTGAAATAGGATATCTGTCTGTAATGGTTTGTCTGTTCAATCGTCAGTAATCACCACATAGTCGTAAGGCACGATCCTTCTTATCTACCAGATGTATACGTCTATAATAGCAGTATAAATAAATGTGTATTAGCTCAATTTAAAAATATACATGAATACTGTGTGTTATTTGCAAAGAAACCTAATGTCTTGTTGAATTGGACTTTGGAGGGATGTTGTTGTGAACAAGAGTTAATACAAACACAAGATTTTCTATATTAATTAATCACAACACATTAAAAATCAGCCTATATTTAAATGTATGTACATGTACTAAATACATGTATATACATGTATGAAATTATATTATAAATTAAATGAAGTGAAAATTCAAAGAAAAAGAAATATTCGATTGACAACATAACTTGATCTTTGGCAAAACGCAGTCCTTTTTTCTTTAAACTTCTTTTAGTGGAACTACGTCCTTCTTTTCTCTCGAAATTTCTATCCCTGTAATGAAACAAATAAATTTAAACGTGTAAATAAAAAAAGTGTTAAAACATCTTTATTTTTTTATCAAGTCACTTCCGGTATTTCCAGAAAAATGCACCCTGCTTTGCTACTAGACGTGCTAATTAGCTGAGGGAAAAAGAATTCGCCTCATTTAAAAGTATTTTGCTGGAAAAAAATTGAACGCCATTGTGTTCGACTTTACTGAAGTTAAACGAACCGTTCATTAACTGTTCTTAGAAACGGGCTTTGCTAATACTGACTAATCAAAAGTCAACTAACCGAATAAATAATTAAGTTAATTAGTATTGCTCTGTTAATTAAATGTATAAATAATAATTAATGTAACTAATTTAATTATGTAATTAGGATAATTAAACATTCACAATTTAAATTTACTTACTATGTGTTAAAATGCATCAAGAAAAAATGTATAAAATGTTAAAAGCTCTTCAATTTCTTTAAAATACATCAATTTTGACTTTAATAATAACTCAAAAGGAAATATTTACTTTAGTTCTGATATTAAAAATGTTAAATTACAAAATGTAGCTTAATAACATAATTTAATGCAGAGATATCAGTATTTTTCTAATATCAAATAGAGAAATTAGCGATAATAATTTCTCTTTAATAATCCGTAGAACGTATTAAACATATAAGAGGTTTGGTGTTGTCGCTCTACGGTCATCTTGTGCACACTTTAGGCTAAATAGACCGGGACCAGCAGTTTAGCATGGATTCCGAATCACCAGCAAACATCCATGTCACTGCCAGGATTCGAACCTGAAGGCTTGGGTATCAATGGCCTGAGTCCTAAAGAGTTGGCCATCAGTCTGCAACGTATATGAGGAGTGTGATTCTAACTAAATATAAAATAAAATTAATTAATTATTTTTTCTGAAGTAATACTTTTAATAAGAATTAATTTAATCACGTTTCTGAAGCAATTTAATTACATATGGAAATTAAATTGATGTTGTTTTGCCACATACAAAAGAATCCCAAAAAAGGTTATGCGTACATTGATAAATATTTCACAGATATATGGATACTATCAAATATTAGAAACTTATCTTTATTTCACTTGAAATGAATTTAAAATTTAATCATTTAAGAATATTGAATGTAATACCAGCTAAACTGTGGCAATGATGAATCTGTCGTTTGGGGATTTTAAATCCTTTCTCATCCCTGCTCTACTTGTTCTTAATTATTTTTTCAATTTTTAAATAACCATATTTGAAGCATTCGCATAATTTTAATCACATGTTAGTTTTTATCGCCCATTCCTAGCAGCCTGAACGAGATGATGATCATCGTACGGTTCAGTGTTCAAAGCATTCGTGTCGACCCGTTGACGTTCGGGGAAATGACTTCCCCATGTAATGTCGATGGTCTTCCGAGAAAGTAAGTATCGATATGAAAGTATTTCTGGATAGCTGCAATTTTCGTGTATAATGTATATAATACAAATAATTAATTTTTTATAATATAGTTATATGTGTGCCAGCTTATAGAGTTAAAAAAATGAGTTACTTGTAATGAGGCAGAAAAATATACCCCCAAACAATCATGATATTATAAGCAAATATGGATAATTATTGGATAGCATTGTGGCTGCTGGAATGGCTCAAAAGTTATCAGATGTTATGAAGAGATGCGAGTGATATTGCCGTGAGATACTCAAATGCTGACTGTGCATGTTAATTAGCAAAGGTGCTCTGCACTCTAATTGGTAAAAGTAGGTCAATACATTCTGATTTTTATTCAGCTGTTAAAAATTGTGTTAACAAAATAAATAGTGAATATAATTATATAAATACTTTTCGAAATTTTTTCTATTTAAAACACAAAAAATTAATATTACTATGCTTAAAATACATCAGGCAAAAATATTTATACATTATAAGGAAAATTTAATAAGTGACGTAGCCATTTCTGCTATGGTTCATTCCTGAATAAAGCTGAATCTGCCTCATATCAAATGCTGCAGTGAAGATAAAAATTTTCTGCATTTGACATGATTATGAATATAGTAGACATATATATGTATCTGTTTTTTGCATTTGACATGATTATGATTTATTAAGGTCCCTAATTAAATGATTTAGTTATTAATTAAAATTGACATTATTTTAAAAGCAGTTTATGTTTGTGTTACAAAATAGTCCGAAAACTACTTTGTAACAC
>BPLQ01008094.1:0-240158 GCA_021605075.1 Caerostris darwini | reverse complement strand
TTTTCCCTTTAAAGAATAAAACCTGCGCAGGATATGACTTGTAATAGGATAATTGAGTATACGTGGGTTTTTAAATGTAAAAACTTGAAAAAATTCGTAAATATAAAAGAATGTCAAATCTACATAGTAAAGCTTGTTAAAAACAGAAATGGATGGAAAATCCTTTTTAAAAAATTAGCTTTTTTTTAACAGTAGCAACTTGGTGTCTTTTATATCTTGCTAACAACACAAAAGACACCGGCTACATGAATTCTGAGGATTAGAACACGTACAGAATTTTTCTAAAAATAGGAAATTTTGCAAAAAATATTAGATTTAAATGCATGTGTAGGGAATTGTAGGGAACAGAAAATAAAAATAAAAAAAATTAAGAGAAAAATGGGAAATTAATTAATTTACTTTGTACTTTATTTGCATTTATTTGTTAAATTGTTCAAAAGAATATATTTAATATCCAGTGAAAGACGACACGTGGGCTGGTTACAGTTACAGACCCAGATTAGATCCACTGCGGTGTGTAATAGAGTGGCCGTTTTCTGATACGATGAAACTTGATGACGATTGTAACAGAGTATGTAAGAGCCTGGTTTAGATAATCGTACTCCTGAGAAGAGTTTTCTGCTATACGATATGCAATTGATGTGTAGATAAACTATATACTCTTCCAGAAAACTGTTTGAACATGGTGGAACCGAAAACTGGCATTGTTCTATAAAATATAAAGCTATGACGGTTGTATCTGATGATTCCTTGAAAAACTTGTTATTTTAATTTTAATTATTAATTAAAAACTTTAAACATTAATTATTTTAACTTTTAACTTATTCCTTTTCGAATTATTCTGTACACCCAATTTTATATGTACAAACAAACCTTAAAAAGCTAACATTCATTCATATTAAATAAATCAAATTCAAGAAATTATGAATAATTGATAAATCAATGTTTATTACGATGTCTGTTAGTAAAACGGAGCCAATATGTTCGCCAAGAACCCTTATCGTGACGAGCAGACTATCAATGATAGTGATAGGACTGTCGTCCATTTGGCATCATAAATTGGCGATTTATTGTGGCAAAAACAATGGACGTGTCCTAATCAGAGCTACTAAACCTTCATGTAAGAATGAATTAATTAAAAAATTTTAGAAAAGTTAATTACAAAAAATCAGAATTGATTTTAAAAATTTAAAATCTATTGTTACGAAACTAATAGAACAGAATCTCTGGATATAAATTTATAAAAATCAAAAATATAAAAAGTGAAGTTTTAAACCAGAGCATACTCTATTACGGAGTCAGTTAGTTAAACGGCGCCAATATGATCGCCAACAACTATTATCGTGATTAGCAGACTACAATGAGAGTGGTTAGGACTATCGTCCATTTGGCATCATAAATTGGTGATTTATTGTGGCAAAAGCAATGGACGTTTCCTATTCAGAGCTACTAAATATCCATGTAAGATTTAATTAAATAAATTAAAAAAATGTTAGAAAAGTTAATTACAGAAAATAAAAACTGATTCTAAAAATTAAAAATCTATTGTTACAAAACAAATAGAACAGAATCTCTTGAAATAAATTTATAAAAATTAAAAATATGAAACGTGAATCATTAAAGAAAAAATTGACAATACTCTATTTAAATAATCCATGGATTAAATCGGCGCTTTATTATGGAGTCCGTTTATTAAACGACGTCAATATGATCGCAACAACTATTATCGTGACTAGCAGACTACAAGTGAGAGTGGTTAGGACTGTTGTCCATTTGGCATCACATATTGTACTAAGATTTATTGTACTAAGAATTAATTCATTCAAAAATTTTAGAAAAGTTAATTACAGAAAATTAAAATTGAATCTATAAATTTAAAATTTATTGTAACTAAGCAAATAGAACAGAATTTTCTAGAGATAAATTTATAAAAATTAAAAACATAAAACATGAATCTTTAAATAAAAAAAATTGAGAATACTCTATTTAAATATGATCACCAAAAGCTATTATCGCAACGAGCAGACTATCAATGACAGTGGTTAGGACAGTCGTCCATTTGGCATCATAAATTGTCGATTTATTGTGGCAAAAGCAATGGACGTTTCCTATTCAGAACTACTAAACCTCCATGTAAGAATTAATTAATTAAAAAATTTTAGTAAAGTTAATTACAAAAAATCAAAATTGACAATAATAAATGGATTAAATCGGCGCTTTATTACGAAGTCAATTACTTAAACGGCGGTTAAATTGGCGATTTATTGTACTAAACCTCCATATAAGAATTAATTAATTTAAAAAAAATGTTAGAAAAGTTAATTACAGAGAATTAAAATTTATTCTAAAAATTTAAAATTTACTGTTGCTAAGCTAATAGAACAGAATCTCTGGAGATAAATTTATAAAAAATAAAAATATAAAACGTGAAACTTTAACCATTCTAAATAAAAAATTGACAATACTCTATTTAAATAATAAATGGATTAAATCGGCGCTTTATTATGGAATCCGTTAGTTAAATGGCGCCAATATGATCTCCAATATAAAACGTTATAAAATATAAAAGTTTAAAGCTTAAACCACTCAAAATAAAAAAATTTAGAATACTCTATTTAAATAATAAATGGAAATGTGAGACTATAATAATAAGGGAATACCCATCAATCTATAAATAACCGCTAACTATCACCTCGTCCAATTCGATCTATTTTGCATAAAACATCCCTTTACATTTAAATAAATTTTAGAACACAATCGGTATAAAACACTCATACTAAATAAATTTCTTCTGAATTTAAAAGCAGATTTGCATAGAAATAATGAATAATAAATCACTAGTTCAAAATTCTCCTCTAAACATGTCACAAAATAACTTTAAGATTTGAAATAAATTGTAGACAACAATTGCTAGTACATCTACATTATGCTGAATAAATGTAACGTAAGATATTACCGACTAAATTACTTTAAAACATCAAATAAAATATATATATATATATATATATATATACCATTAGATCTCTTGATATTCAAATTATTTCGAAAAAGCCTCTTTGAATTTTAATGAAGAGAAGTTTTAAATTTCAAATGAGAGTTCTCGTTCTAAAGTCTAGAATGCATTACTTTACGTAGAAGCATATTATAAATAATAATTCAGCATGCAAAAAATAAATAAAAAAAATTTTAAAAGCATTTAGTTTTTGGGATAATCTTATTTTTTTTAAGAAAAAAAAAATGGCGCTTTTTTTCATTAAAGTAATGAAAAGGCAACCCCACGGACTTGAATTTAATTTAGTATCTTAAGAGTTCATATGAATAATTTATTTTCCTTTTATTTTCCTTGAAACTGTCAACTTGAAAAATAAGGGAACAAGGGACCAGATTACGTGAGCCTTATTTCTTTTTATACCGGTTTCCTTCATTTCTTACACATTTTAATACGCGAGTTACGTGCAAACGAATGTGAGATTTCAAAATAAAGTATGGGCTAGGGCAACATGAAACGATTTAATGTAGCGATAACAGTGTTAGTTCCGGCATGCTTTGAAGAGGATTGTAAGGATCGTATATGAGATTTAATTAATTGCTAATTTAATTAATGCTAATTTAATGTTATTTTGACCTTATTAGCTAGCATAAAGCAATATATATATATATATATATATTGTTGTTATTATGTTAGTTATTGTTTTATGTTAGCTAATAAGGTCAAAATAACATTAAATTTATAATGGGAACACAATTAATTAAATCTAATATACGATCCTTACAATCTTCTTCAAAGCATAGCTGACCTAACATTGGTTCTCTCTCTCTCTCTCTCTCTCTCTCTCTCTCTCTATATATATATATATATATATATATATCCTATTATTTTTGTAACTTCGCAAAAGAAATAATAGATATTAATAACTAACGCGACAAGAGTTACTAGACATCTGGAAAAATGTGAACAAATATTGAATTTCAATATATTGACCGAATTCGAAGAGAATTATAAATTTATTAATGGCCAGATATATGAAATGAGATCTGATGGCCGAGTAACTGGCGCTCTGGAGCTCGGTGACACAGGTTTAGGGTTCGAGTCCCGGTGGTGTCATGGATGCTTGTAGTGATTTGGAATCCATTTTAAATCGTAGGTCCTCTTCTAATATGACTGTTAGGCGTAGGGCTGACATCGTTACCCAGTAAATAAACAACATCTCCTGTTTTGAAGTTTGTCAGTAGGCAGATGGACTTGGCCCACCATGGGGTTGTTGCGCCAATGAAGGAGAGGAAATTTGAAATAAAAATGCTAAATTGTATTACTTTTTATGAGAAAATAGCTTTCTACCACTTTTTTTTAAATTAATATGCATTGTTCAAGTATTTTTTGTCATTTTAATTTAACCAGTAAGTATGCAAATGGAGAAGGGGGAGATTTCAATATTAGACATTGAAAATTATAAAAAATTCTTTATTACAAATTATACTTGTAATTTTCTGGATAGTGATAAATTAAAATTAGGTAAAATGAGATATCTCCTTTCTGCTTAGGTCATTGGTATCAAAGCAGTCATCTGCATATACATACGCTTTTGATTCATCATAATACAGTAAGGCATATGAAGATAAGCTGAGAAAACTAACCTTCTGGCAAATACTTCTACAAAGAAAACTTTTAAAACTGATATCAATATATATATATGTAAATTCCAGACTATTATTAAAACTGTAATTATTAAAACTTCCATTATTCACTAAATCTATTATTTCGTTTCAAAAATTACGAAAAAAATTATTGATATTTTTAATTAAATAAAAACAGTAATTTTATTTTATTGCGATCAGATTTCGATGCCACCAGATGGCACCACGCGTAAAAACTTAAAGGCGCCATTAATTAAGTTATAGCAAAATAAATAGGATAAAAAATTTACGATATTAGTTTTTTAAATTTATTTTTCAAACTGACTCTATCATATTTTTAAAAATAAAAGATAGCAGATTAAAAGTAAAAAACAGTTATTCGGAATTCTGCAATGATTGCTTTATTTAGCTAAATTATATTGTTTTCAGAGAGTCATTAAATCTCAAATCTTAAAAAAAATTAAAAATTGATTTATTTTTTGTAATTGGTCAAAGCTGGGACATAACTATTTTTATATTTAGTTTTTTTGATTAAATTTGTATAGAGTTTATTATTGTTTCAATTGTTAGATATAAGATACTATTAGTTATTATTGTTAAATATATTTTATTTTTGTGGGCTTTTAATCAGCAAATTGTTTAGTCAAAATGATTCTGTGAGTAGTTAATAACGGAAACGCAAGTGAGGGCTGAAAAATTAAAAGCAATTATCTTAATATCATCAGAGTTTATAACAAATCATATAACAAGTAGTTTCGTTCTTAGATCAGGTTAGCTAACGTGCAAAACAGAGTAGGGAGATGTATTATTAATATAAGCATTTTAATGCAATTACTAATATTCTCGGCACACAAATTCCCAACTATAGGAGTTTTCGTACAGAAATTAATAATAATCTTATAATTACAAGAAAGCACATTATTATGAATGAAAAGTAGCAAATTATAACTATTAACAATTTCAATATATGTACATTCAAATCGCGTTTCAGTAACCATGTTTATTCACACAAAAAAGGTTTTATTACATGTCTTAGTTTTTTTTGGTTTTATTATTATTTTTTTCCATAAATTTTCATGTATTTTATATAGCGAAATAAAATTTTTATATCAGGTAATAATTATTTTTAATTTACTCTCATTAACTTTAACTTATTTCAGAATATCGTCTTTTTCTTTCTGAAATATATAGTCATTTGACGAAGCTGTCACTCATGCATAATCTTCGTTTATATATATCTTTTATATCCTTTTTTTATTTCTTATATTTTCTTTCAATATATATTGTCCTTACTATTTATTTCAATAAAACATCCATTCTTTTTTTTTTTTTTTTCTTAATTTTTCTGAAAAATTCACTGTCTCATTCATATTAATATGTAATATATATAAATATAATATTTAATATACGTAAGCATACATAATATATAATAATTATACATAATACATAATATACATACTTAATATTCTGTATAAAAAAACATCATTTAGTACCCACAGATTCATAAAAAGAACGTCTTCTTTCTTAGAGTACAACAGTGGTAACAAGAAATTGATTTTATTTATGTCATTGTTATAGATTTTCTCGTTTTCTTATTGCAATTATTCTAAAAATTGTATTATTTTGTTTCTAGTGAAATTAAATCTAAAGTATGTCGAAAGTGAATTTCAGAAAGTCACAAAATGCTCAAAAGGAACAATAAATTCGATAACAAGGCATTATTATTACAGTTACTCTTCAATTGCACACCATAAAATGAGGAATATTTTACGAATGCATAAAATATTCCATATTTAATATGTAATACATATGAATATAATATTTAATAAACATAAACTTTCATACATACATACTATTCTGTATAAAGGACACCATTTAGTACCCACAGATTCATAAAAAAAAAATGTCAAAAGTCAAACAAATTTAAAAAAAATATATATATCTTTCTTACAGAAATATAGTGGTAATAAAAAGTTTATTCTATTTATGTCATAGTTATAGATCGTCTCGTTTTTTTTAATTTTATATTTTCTGAGAAATCTATTATTTTGTTTCTAGTGAAATTAGATCCTAAAATAAATTTTTGTAGGTCACAAAATACTGAAAATGAACAATAAATTCGATAACAAGGCATTATTACGGTGTTCTCCATTACACAATATAAGACAACGAATATTTTACGAATACATAAAATATTCCATACTTAATATGTAATACATATAAATATAATATTTAATGTACAGAAACTTTTATACATACATAAAATTGCATATAAAGAACATCATTTAGTACCCACAGATTTATAAAAAGACCATTTTATTTCTTAGAGTAAAATAGTGACAACAAGAAGTTTATTTTATTTGCGTCATCTTTATAGATTTTCTCATTTTCTTATTATTCTAAAAATTCTACTACTTTGTTTCTAATGAATTAGATCCTAAAGTATGTCGAAAGTGAATTTCAGAAAGTCACAAAATGCTCAAAATGAACAATAAATTCGATAACAAGGTATTATTGCTACAGTTGCTCTTCCATTGCACAACATAAGACGAGGAATATTTTTCTTGCACTCTTAATTTGCATCGAATTCTCGACATCTCCCGCCAAAAGTTCCCCGAGGGCTAAGCAAATGACACTTCCGCCGAAGACAAAGTGCAAACAACATCTAAACAGCCATATATATGCATGCTACGCGAGCACTCCCATAACTCCTTGGCCCAACCGTTTCTATTGACTTAACGACTGTTTTCCAACAGGCCCACGCACGGGGGGGCCCTTATTAATTTATGCAAATTACGTTTTGACTCCAGTGCGATGCTCCCAGCGCCACTGCCGCGGCAGCATTTAGAAACTGTTGTATTTGTTTAGACTAGAAGCACTTGTGACGCTGAAATGAATACGACGAATCTCTCTCTTTTGCAACTGACTTGGCGATTAAGTTAATGAGCGCCAAACGCAAATAGAGGGAAGGGTTTTGAAAAAAAAGCAAAGAAAAAAGAACGCCATAAGTTATTATTCTTTCTTGTGTTTGTCCAGCGATAAATCAACATTAAGTAATCTGCTGCTCTGCAGAAAGGCGAAGTGAAGTGACGTGAAACTGCTACTTTTTAACGACTGGAAAGCCATCTGTTTTTGTCCCTTTCGTTCGTTGGACGTTTATGTTGCACCGTTCTAAAAATAGAAATCGCTGCCAGCAGCTTTCAACTCGGTGAGCTGGGCTGTTAGATAAACTATTACTAGTTAAGGGCGGTTGATTTATGGATGTATATTAGTTTACTTTGAACTCTGGTGACCCCCAGATGTGTAGATGCTTGCTGACTTGATAATTTGTTAACCTTTCTCAAGAAGAAAGGAAGCCGTTGTCTATTTAAACATTATTATGCACGGTTTATCGAAAGATAAAAGAATTTCTTCGAATTTATTTTTAGTTTAAAAGATCCGTCCGTTATGTAAAATGTTACGTAGCACTTCATGAAAATTTATTAATGAACTCGATTAGTAAAAATGTCACGAATTTAATAAATTGCGAAACAATTAAATACTTTAATTTTAAAAAAATATATAAATACTTTAAGTAAAAATATTTTAATTTTTTTTTTTTTTACCATAAATATTCAGTGCAATTAAAATTGGATTTTCATGATGGTTAAATAAAGTTTCTTTAAATATATTGCAATTAATAGCGGTATTTATCATGGTATTGCAGATATTTATTATGGTATTACAATTATCGTGGTATTAATTATGGCATTTCAATTAATAGTGGTACATATTATGGCATTTCAATTAATAGTGGCACTTATTATGGTATTGCAATTAATAGTGGCTTTATTATAATATTGCAATTAATAGTGGCATTTATTATAATATTGCAATCAATATTGGTATTTATTACAATATTGCAATCAATATTGGTATTTATTACAATATTGCAATCAATATTGGTATTTATTACAATATTGCAATCAATATTGGTATTTAATATGATATTGCAATCAATATTGGTATTTATTACAATATTGCAATCAATATTGGTATTTATTATGGTATTGCAATCAATATTAGTATTTATTATGGTATTGCAATTAATAATTCTAAAAATAGAATCGCTGCTACCAGCTTTCAACTCAGTGCCTGGGCTGTTATATAAACTATTACTAGTTAAGGGCGGTTGATTTATGGATGTATATTAGTTTACTTTGAACTCTGGTGACCCTAGGTGACCTCCAGATGTGATCTTCTGGTGACCTCCAGATGTGTAGATGCTTGCTGACTTGATAATTTGTTAACCTTTCTCCAAGAAGAAAGGAAGCCGTTGTCTGTTTAAACATTATTATGCACGGTTTATAGAAAGATAAAGAATTTCTTCGAATTTATTTTTAATTTAAAAGAACCGTGCGTTATGTAAAATGTTACGTAACACCTCATAACAATTTTATGAATGAAAATAATAAGAGTAATTTATTCAATTAGTAAAAATGTCATGAATTTAATAAATTGAGAAATAAATTTTAAAGTATTTTTAAGATAAATATTCAATGCAATTAAAATTGGATTTTCGTGATGGAATGTAATAACGTTCCTTTAAATATATTGCAGTTAATAGTGGTATTTATTATGGTATTGCAATTAATAAGGGTATTTATTATAGCATTGCAGTAGTTGTATTTATTACGCTGTTGCAATTGGGGCATTTATTACGATATTGCAATTAATAGAGGTATTTATTACGGTATTGCTATTAATATTGGTATTTATTACGGTATTGCAATTAATAGTGGTTATTTATTATGGTAATGTAATGTGATATTTATTATGGTATTCCAATTAATAGTAGTATTTATGTATTGTACCTGCCGTGACCAAGTAAAACCACATACGGCTAAATTACATAAGGACGAAGGTTCACATCGTCTGCTGTCACTTCTTTCAGATATATTCGGTACGATTGTGACAGTGTAAAAACTTCTTGTGTTGACAACCACTCACTTCTTTCAGAAACAATGGCGATTGCATCAGCGTGCATAAATTATCTAGTATCGATAAATAGGCTACTACTATACCATACAATACACAAACGTGAAGCAACTATCTTTAAAAATCATATCGGAAGGGCATATCCTCCCAATATAGCACATCGATTAGTTGTATTAGTCATATATAAATGTAGCACCAACTTCATCGATAACAATAAAACAATATTAAAAATACCTTACTATTTTGCAAAAATACGTAAGCCGACAACATTTTAACTCAAGAATCTTCCTGTTTTATCTCTTATCATAAGTTGTTAAAGATACGTCTATTTGCTTTTGATAAAAAGCGCTGCATTTGGTTTTTAAAAGTCCGAAAGTAAATACACAATGATAAGAAGAGGAGTGCACGTGGGAAAAATAACAAAAGCTTCAGCAGTGCCTCTTTTGACGTTTAGATATATTATGAGATGTTAAGATTATGAATATAGAAAATATAACGTTTTCTAACGCAAGTATATACAAATGTAGGGATATTGTAGGCATTGTAACAATTGTATATAGTTATATACTAAATATAACTATTAATGTTTACCAAACTATATAAAAATTAATTAAATACATGATGAAATAAATACATCTGAATTTTTACTAACTAGTGCTGACTTAAGTACTTACGTATTAACGGTACCTTGGCAACAGTTGCACCAATAAAGAGCACACGCGCCAACCTCAGCTACAGATTTGACGGTTTTTAAGTGGCACCAATCTATTCTATTGGTTTGGTAACATTAGTAGCTGTTAGATTGGTGACACTTAAAAACCGCCAAGTCTGTCGCCAAGGTACCGTTAATACGTAAGTACACTGACTTATTTTTTTATCCCTCAATGTCTTTAAAACTATAGAATTATTAATGTGGAAAAATATCCTAAAAGAGAATGATCCAATCGGGTTTTATTTACGTTGTTAAATTAACAATCACATCGGGACAGTTGAATTAAAACGTTGGATGCGAGAAAACACTCGATCAGGGAACGATGGATCGATATTTTATTTTCTATTCTTTTCTATAGACGTTCTATAATTGTTTAACTTATGGTGACTGAATGCTAATACAGTGTAACAGGCCCTCCGTGGTATGTCCTATGTAATGCAGAATCTATATCTGTATTCTAACAGAGAAGAGCCACAATTCAAAATGGCCACATTTGAAAACGTGAATTAACCCTAATTATCTTAAAACATTCAAATTCATACCATTCTAGCGACGAATGATTACAAATCTAAGACCTGGAATTCTAAAATGACAACAGTACCAGGTACATGACACAAATACGTCGACCCTCTACCCTTTTAACCCTTCTATGCTCCATTAGGAGATCTCTCTTCAAAATTAGCTCCAGTGTAATCAAAAATAGGTAAGTCAGACAGTTTTTTCGTTGATTTCTTGCAGAAGGATGCAAATATTTCAGATGCTGCCCCTGATTATGTTCATTAAAAGATATGGTAGCTGTATGCCAATGTAGTGTAATAGGCCCTGTTTGGTATGTCCTCTGTAATGCTCAATCTATATCTGTATTCTAATAGGGAAGGGTCACAAATCAAAATGTCCGCATTTGGAAGTGTACATTAATCTTAAATATCTTAAAACCCTCAAATTCCTGCGTTCTAGCGAGGAATGATTACAGGTCTAAGCACCCGGCATTCGAAAACAATAACAGTGCCAGGCACATGAAAAAATGCATGGGCCCTCCATCCTTTTAACCCTTCTATGCTCCATTAGGAGATCTCCCTTCAAAAGCAGCTCCAGTGTAATCATAAATACGTAAGTCAGAAAGTCTCTTGCAGATGCTGCCCCTGAGGATGTTCATTAAAACATATGGTAGCTGAATACCAATGCAATGTAACAGGCACGTGGGCCTGTTACATTGTATTGGCTCCATTAAATTGCATTGCTCCTTACCTTGCTTACATTGCCTTACCTTGCTTTGCTCCTTACCTTTGTGATGCTGTATCTATATATGTATCCTAGTGTAAAAGGACGAGTCAAAACAACATCAGTTGGAAACATGAATTAACCCTAAACATCTTAAAACCCTCACGTCCAAACCGCCTAATAGAAAGTCGAATGCCTAATCCACCTGAAAATGTCTCTCTTCTAGAACCGGTGACAAACCCTCCTGACACATTTCTCTCGCGAAGGAAACGATACAAAAATCGATACGCAGATCCCCAATCGATAACTCACTTTGCTCCAACCCTCCTGTGGGTGCTTCAGAAGAAAAGAAGGTGAGCTCCATCCCCCCCTCCACTAGCAACATCTGAGCGTTTTGAGAAGAAAAAAGTGAGATGTACGCCTTTTTTTTTTCTTGCTGTTTGGAAGGGAATATGACCAGGAAAGGACCTGCCAAGGAAGGGCTTTTGTGCCTCCTTGCTTCAAGAGAGTGAAGTATGAGTGATGTGAAAAGGTCAAAATATTTTTTGGGGGTGACCTGCATTTCACTTCACTCACTTTTTGAAGGTTCATGGGCATCTGTTCATTTCTTTGAAAAGTTTGAACCTATTTTCATGCAACTATGCAATTTGAAGTAAAATAAAAGAGTATATTTTCAAGGAGGTAATTCTGCCAAAATTCAACCTTCTCAGAGACACTTTTTTTTAACTCAAAAAATATTTCAACTTTTGTATGACAGTATTTTATACATTTAATATCTACCAGAGAGAATAACAATAAATATACATAAAAGTAATATCTATATCTATAAGTGCTAAGCAATCACGAATGAAACGAGTTCTGGGCATACCGGTTTGCAATTTTCCCAAATATATTGTTTTTCTACAATTTTATCATAATAAATATTTGTATACAGTATAAATAG
Organism: Caerostris darwini; assembly: GCA_021605075.1. Taxonomy (NCBI): domain Eukaryota; kingdom Metazoa; phylum Arthropoda; class Arachnida; order Araneae; family Araneidae; genus Caerostris; species Caerostris darwini. Next base: position 227,670 of record BPLQ01008094.1, on the reverse strand, counting down.
ACAGTATAAATATATATATAAACACCCAAACCCAGCTAGCTCAAAATTCTTTACATCGAGAAAAGATTAAAATTTCAATTTTTCAACAAGAACGTTAAGTGCTACATTAAGACCCAATTCTTTGTAAGAAGAAGTCTGAAGTTCAACTACATAATATTATTTACTTTATACAACGCAAAGCCTAAATTACAGCCAACAAAATTTTTAAATTATAAAAAAGTAGTAATGGATCATCTCACGGTTGCCACACATCCAAAGTCAGTACGAAAGTTCAAACTAAAAGTAAAATGATTTTCATAGGAAATAGCTCATTACATCCTTCTCCAATGCTTTCAAATTATAACTTGTACTGGAAACGGCATCACTTTTCTTAGGCCTTCCTCTTTTCATCAGAGGCGCAATTGGGGTGGTCTCTACTTCTACAAACGGTTTTAATGGTGAAACGTGATATTTTCCAATTGGCGTGTCAGGACTGTACAAATTAGCAACCTCATTCGACACTGGAGATCTCTGAGTGAGGATTACATAAGGTCCATCAAGTTTTGACATAAATTTTGGTGTTTTCTTTTTGTGTGCATTGCTGACTAGATTGCAAAACAACCCAAATCTTCTGACCAGGAGTAAAGTAAAACTTTTTAAGGTTCTTGTCATAATATTTTTTTCCTCTGATCTTTTTTTTATTTCTATTTGTTCTTTAACAATCTTTGAGATCATTGCCAAGCGCCTTAAGCACAGTGTGATCTCAGGAATAAAGTTATTATTGTCTAACACAGATTTAAATCGTGAACCACATCATCAATTGTCCGTAGCTCACGTCCAAATTGACTGTAGTATATCCAGTGGTGTCTGACTTGGATGAGTTTAGAGCAAAACGAATACTTGACAGTTTTTCTAAGATACAAATTCGTAAACATTTTTTACAATTATATTTAATTGATTTCGAATATTATTATTTTATATCCATATGAAATAATTTTTAAAGTTTCTTTAGTTTACGATTGCAGATTTTTTTATATATTTACGACAATTTTTATTCAATAGAATAGAAATCTATTTAGATTTCGAACAGAAATTTTTATTTGCATGATAATCCATTGTTTCTTATAATTAAGAAATAAATATGCAAAGGCAATGTGATGAAATTTGTAAGATAAATGAAGAAATGGTAATAATCAAATAATGTGTCTCATAAAACATATTCTAAATGGATTTAACCTAGATCATGAGGAAAAGGCATTGATTTCATAGGACAAAATCTCATAAAAGTAAAATATTCCCAAAGATTCTACAAAATCTTTTGAATTTCACTGGTATTTATATTGGTACATATCGTGCAATGTTAATTATTTTTCTTTGACATCTAGAATATGAATTCTAGATATTAAAGAATTCTTATTTATAATTTTTATCAGAATTCTTATTTTATTCTGAAAATGTTTTTAATAGACCGTTACTTTTAATATCGAATTTATGTATTATATCTAAATATATATGTTGAAATGACTATATAATAATCTGTCTCGGTAAACTTTAGAGCTGCGTTGATAAAATTTTTGACATTTAGTATTAAAGCAAATGTTTTTGTAATAGTCCATTGCTTTTATTGTCAGAAAATTTGTGTGCTAATATTAAACATTTATGACAAAATTAGTACATAAAAGTCTGTCTCACAAAACTTTAGAACTACATTGACAAAGAACTTTTAAGTCAGAAGCATTTTTTTTTTCATTTCTTTTGGAACAACTCATGACTTTCGAATGAACTTAACACACATTAATATTCCTCATTTTAATTATGCATCCAGTCTAATACACAACAGATACTGGAACCATAATTCTCATTTTAGATGCAAATGATGCATATTAGCATTTCGTGTATCAAATACACGTTGCACACAAACGCATAACAGCATTATTTAGAACTCGAGTTCTCCGCATAAAGAAGTCTTCGCAACCATTAACAATTCGCAGTCGTTAAAAGAATTTTTACTGCCTTCCTTTAGCATCAATGCAAGCTGATCATATAACGCACTGCATCGTAGCCGATCATAAAAGATAAGAATTCGTCTTTCGCTTTAAACTTCGCCTTCGCCTTAGCTTTTTTTTTTATTATTATTCTGATTAATTAGCCTTGTTAAAGTTTAAAGGAACTTCTGGTTAACGATATGGCTGGCATCCAAAGGCGTTAAAAATTTTCCAGACTTGGAATATTCTCTTCGGAAAGAATGAAGGCGGGCGGTAGCTGCCTTTGAAAATTTTCGTCTAGAATATTTTTAGTGTGTTCTTCTCTTAAAACTCAGTTTTCAATTTGTCAGCTTAAGGGTTACGATGGGAGAAAATGAGGGAACTTTTCCAAAAATTTTCCCTTCAGACTCTGATGTACGTAATTAGCAGTAAAAAGACGAAGATGTGCCGTGTTTTCGTAGAGTTTGGATTTGACGCGCGAGACGACAGTGAAAGTGAAGAAATATGTAAATATGCGACAGTGTGGTTCTAACATTTTACTCACAAAATGTGTATTAATAATAATAATACTTCAAAATCTTCATCGCCTTTGAAAAGTTGAAGTATAATGAGAATTAATTATTAATATATATTTATCCGGCTCGTGGATTAGTGGTAATGGGCTAAGGCTCAATTTAAATCTCGTGGCAGTAATCAATTAATTCGAATCTGGTAATCACTGCTTTCAGAGAAAAGGATACTCGATTGCGATTATGAGACACGTTTGATTGTTTAAGTCTCACATCACTCTGTTGCCGACTGAAAGTTTTCCTGGACCGGCTGTTCTATGCTGTTCAATTCGAATCTGTTGGCAGTAATTATTAATTCGAATCTGGTAATCTCTGCCATCAGAGAAAAGGATACTCGATTGTGATTATGAGACCACGTTTGATTGTTTAAGTCTCACATCACTAGTCATGCTACAGACTGGAAGTTTTCCGGTTATGTTTCCCATACGACTTTTAACTACTTTTCTTCCACATCTCTCGTTGGTGGGCTGTTCTAAGCTGTTCAATTTGAATCTGGTAATTACTGCTTTCAGACAAAAGGTTTCTCGATTACGAGGCTACATTTGATTGTTTAAGTCTCAAACAACTTGTCATGCTACAGACTGGAAGTTTTCCATGTAGTTCACTATTCAAGCTACTGACTGGACGTTTTCCGGTTATGTGTCCAGTACGACTTTCAAATACTTTTCTTCCACATTTCTAGTTGGTGGACTGTTCTTGGTAAACATAAGTGGAACATGAAGCCTAATGATATTAACAAAAATATGTTGGATTAATCAAAATATATTAAATTATTAAACATATCTATACACATTTATAAATTTTGTCAAGATTTGAAGTTCAATCTTCATTGTTAATCTTCACTGCCAAAACAATTTTCTTTTATAACATTAATTATTTTAGATGGATCATATGGTTTAACATGGTCACTAAAAATAAGGCCTCCTTCTGTCATGCACCACTTTTAATGTTATACCTTTCGAATAAATTATGGTCTTACATTGGAACAATTTTAATTGAAATTATATATAGCAAATGTATTCGAAATAATAAAACTGGTAATTTTGTCAAATTTAAAGCTCAATCTTCACTGTCAAAAAAACATCTTTTATAACACTGAATTATTTTACCATCTGGTTTAACATGGTACACTAAAAATGAAACATCATTTTGTCGTGTAACTGCTTTCAATGTTATATCTTTCGAATAAATGATGGTCTTACATCGGAATATTTTTAATTGAAATTATATATAACAAATGAATAAGACTGGTGATTTTGTCAACATTTAAAGCTCAAGGACATCATAAACGTAGCTAAGATGAAAACAGTTCTAGTAATGCTACAGGAATGTACAGAAATAGAAAATAATTTGAAATAGGAAATTTGCAATGGAAAACAATTTGTCATTGCGTTGTTAAGAATGACATATTAATCTTTCATCTCTAACTATGAAGATATTAACAAATGTCACAACCAAGACATGCATGGTAAATAGAATAGGATTTACCTTGACATACCTGAAGACATAAATAACATAACATCTATTTTCAAATACAATAACTATTTTCAAATATAATAACAACTATTTTCAAATATCACAACAACTATTTTCAAATATCATAACAACTATTTTCAAATGCTTCTAAACATTTAATTCTGACTATAAAAGGAATTCACAGTATACATTTGTCGTAATTTGAAATCATAAATGTCTTTTGAGCTATAATTAAAACAGTTCTAGGAACACTACAGGAACGTACAGAAATAAAAATAATTTGAAACAGGAAATTTGCAATGGAAACAAATTTGCCATTTCCTTGTTAAGAAAGACATATTAATCTTTTAACTCTAATTATACAGACAACAACAATTACCACAACTAAGACATGCATAGTTAATAGAGTAGTATTTAACGTTGTATAGCTTAAATATCATAACAACTATTTTCAAGTGCTTCTAAATATTTATTTCCGATTATAAAAGGAATTTGCAATACACATTTGTCGTAGTTTGACATCATAAATGTCATTTTAGCTATGACCAAACAATTACAGGAGCATTTAATATATAAAAATAGAAAATAATTTGAAACTGGAAATTTGCAACGGAAAACAATTTGTCATTTCTTAAAAATGACATATTAATCTTTCACCTCTAATTATGCAGAGACATGCATGGTTAATAGAATAGGATTTACTAGCACAGCTGAAGACATAAATATCAAACTATTTTCAGTGTTTTCAAAAAAAATTTACTCAAGAAACTTTTTTTTTCAAAAAGAATATTGCAAAGAAAACACAGACTTATATCCAAAAAGTTTCAGTACGAAACGAGCAACCAGAAAAAAAGGGCGTACAGAAAGCTTTATACATCCTTCAAAATTAAATACCCATCTCCACCTCCATAAACAAAGAAAGGACACGCAAACTTCGAGGATATTACCCTCAAACACGCTTTTGCAACATTCGGGACACAATTTTTAAATAGCCCTCACTTCGAAGCATTCCCGCAGCAAATGTTGCTTTGAAGGACATTACACCAGGGCCAAGGGGTTGCACCATAATATCTTTTTCTTTTTTAAAAAAACCTCTTAGATACCGTAAAAGGACCCTTAACGACTTTGCTGAGGCAAAATTACATGTCTACGAAACGAACGGGTGGAAAATGTATTGGTAGTTTTAAAAGGTGATGTGTTTTTATGTATTAGCCCAAAAAGAAATGTATTTACGGAGACATCCCAACGCCAACTAGTGTTTTAAGTGTTTTTTTCTGAGTTGTTCTATCTTACAATCCTTGTCAAATGGGAAAAAGTACTGAAGTAGTTAGTGATGCAGCGCAAGAGTTTCCTACGACACGATGAAACATTCACAACTTTGATATAACAACTTGTTTAGTCTACGGCAACGAGTATAATGCCAGGTAGTTGCAACCCTGACGAAAAACAACTCAACACGGTACTTTAATGCTGAGTATTGCTAACTTTTTACTGTTTAGTGCTAACTTTTTAGTCTATCAGTATAAGTGAACAGTATGATGTTCATTAACCTTAGATAATATTAAAAATTACATTTATTATATAATTAAAAATAAATAAGGTTATTTATAATGTTTTTTGGATATTCATAAAAAGAATGATCACGGAGATACCATTGTGATTGCTTAAGAACAATAAAATAACAACTATGCGATTCAGCACTATTGTAAAATAACAAACTTTGCGATTCCGCACGTAATTATTGTTTAATGGATTTCATTTTTTTCCTTATGTAAATCTGTTTATAAATCGTTTCACGGTTAAAAATCCATGTAAATTAAAACTGAACTTTCATCTCCACTTGTCAGGATATTATCTACCGTACTAGGGTGTATACATTTCTTAAAATAAGATCTTACATGGAAATTTCTTATAATAAGATCTACCTATATTTAAATATATAAATATCAAAACATACCTATTTCGGATGATACACGGAGTTATCATCTTGATTTCCTAAAAATGATTCATTATAAAATAACAAATAAAAACTATGCCATTCAGCGTGTAGTTATTGTTTATGATTTTCATTTATCTTTTCCCATATTTAAACCGGATAGCGAAATAAAAAACGAATTTACGGATAGCGAAATAAAATAATAATTAGAGATTTGTTCATTAATTTCAATTTCGGTTTTAGTTTTTATTTTAAGTAATTATTTTCCCCGATTATTTAAATATTAATTTAAGTTATGTACATTTTGTAAGTTTTTCAAAAATCTTACTAAGTTATTTACTGCATTTAATCTTTTTTCATTTCTAAATCTAAAATAAACAAGTTGTCGAAGTCATTAATTGTGCAAAAAAAAACCTTTACTACTTCTACAAAATTTAGAGAAATAAAATAATTCAACAACACATGAAATAAAAACCAACGACAAATAAATAAATCACACCAGAAATTATTTTTTTCCACATTTCTTGAAAATTCTAATTTGATTTTATTAATTCTTGCTTTATTTTCTAAGAAATGATTTATAATTCGTTATTCATACCTAGAAACGTAAATATTTAAAAAACATTTTTTCTCAAGGAAAAAGTATATCTTAAAACAGAAAGATTTATAGCCCTGATTACTGCTGTTTGATATCTTTTAACCATATGCACACAAAATTAAATTACTTTTTCCATATAAGAATACAAATTAAAGAGTTTTAAACAAAGAAATATGAAAAAGCACCTCATTTGTTCAGTAGTATTTGTTCATTAATTTCAATTTCTATTTTAGTTTTTTATTTTAAATAAGTATTTTCGGCCATTATTTTAATATTAGTTGTATATCAATTTTTTGTAAGTTTTTCAAAAGTCTTACTAGGTTATTTACAAAAAAAAAATTGCAGATTAAATTATTGAAACTTTATTACGAATAGCGAAATGAAAAAAAAAAAATATTTAGAGATTTGTTCATTAATTTCAATTTCGATTTTAGTTTTTATTTTAAGTAATTATTTTCCGCGACTATTTAAATATTAATTTAAATTATGTATATTTTGTAAGTTTTTCAAAAATCTTACTAAGTTATTTACTGCATTAAACCCTTTTTTTTTTCGTTTCAATATCTAAAATAAATTACCTATTTATTAATTACGCAAAACCCCAAGAAAAACTTACTATTTCTACAAAATTTAGAGAAATAAAATTATTCAACAACGCTTGAAATAAATAAATCACACCAGAAATTATTTTTTTTCCACATTTCTCGAAAATTCTAGTTTGATTTTATTAATTGTTGCTTTATTTTCTAGGAAATGATTTATAATTCGCTATTCATACCTTAAATTTTAAAAACATTTTTCTGCCGGAAAAAGTATATCTTAAAACAGAAAGATTTAGAGCCCTGATTACTGCTGTTTGATATCTTTTAACCATATGCACACAAAATTAATCACTTTTTCCTGAGGAGAATGTACAAATTAAAGAGTTTTAAACAAAGAAATATGAAAAAGTACCTCATTTGTTCAGTAATTTTGTAAAAAGCTTTTTATCTTTCGAAATGTAAAAGCACCAAATCTTTTTTTTTTTTTTAAGTAAAAAAAAAATGCACAATTTTTATTAAAACACAAATTATTTTGTAAGTTTTTCAAAGTTTTACTAAGTTATTTACAAAAAAAAAAAGGTTGCAGACTTTTGGTTAAATTGGTGAAACTTTATTACGAATAGCGAAATGAAAAAAAAAATATTTAGAAATTTTTTCATTAATTTCAATTTTATTTTTTATTTTTAAGTAATTATTTTTCGCAATTATTTTAATATTAATTTAAATTATGCATATTTTGTAAGTTTTTCAAAAATCTTGCTAAGTTATTTGCTGTATTAAATCTTTTTTCTTTTCTAAATCTAAAATAAACAGGCCGTCTAAGTCATTAATTATGCAACTCAATCCAAAAAAAAAAAAAAAAAAAACTACTATTTCTACAAAATTTAGAGAAATAAAACTATTCACCAACACATAGAATAAAAACCATTGTCAAATAAATAAATCACACCAAAACTTTTTTTCCACATTTCTTGAAAATTCTAGTTTGATTTTATTAATTGTTGCTTTATTTTCTGAGAAATGATTTATAATTCGCTATTCATACCTTAAATTTTAAAACATTTTTTCTACGGGAAAGAGCATATCTTAAAACAGAAAGATTTAGAGCCCTGATTACTGCTGTTTGATATCTTTTAACCATATGCACACAAAATTAATCACTTTTTCCTGAGGAGAATGTACAAATTAAAGAGTTTTAAACAAAGAAATATGAAAAAGTACCTCATTTGTTGAGTAATTTTGTAAAAAGCTTTTTATCTTTCGAAATGTAAAAGCACCAACTCTTTTTTTTTTTTTAAGAAAAGAGAAAAAAAAAATGCACAATTTTCATTAAAACATACTTTATTTAAAGATGATGAAATTTTCTAGTTAAGGGAAAACATTTCGTAATTTTTTTTTTTTTTTTTTTTTTTATCAACTCTTTTCCTCTTTACTCTTTTCTTGCTTTTACTCTTTTTTCATAATTCTCTTTCTCGGAATGTTTTTCTGCGACAAGTAATATAAAAGCATAAAATGCAATTATTTTATGCATTTAGCGCAAACTTTAATCATGAAAACCTCCCGTCGCGTTTTTCCTAATTTGTTTTTATCACTTAGATTGCGTTTCTTGAAAGAAAGGATTTTTTTTTTTTTTTTTTTTTTTTTTTAAATAATAATAATAAAATCTTAAAATAGGAAGAAGCAGTTGAAATGAAAAGTATTAAAAGAAAAAAAAAGTAAAAGTAAATATTTTTACTGCAGGGAAGTATTCATTGAATGTCTCGGAATTTGAGTTGTTAATTAAAAAATTAATCAATGACATAAAATAAGCAATTAAAACGGTGAATTCATTTACGAAGAGCAAAATATTTCGGATGAAATTTGCTACTGATAAAAAATAACCATTTTTATTTATATAAATTACTTTTTTATATATAATTTTATAAATGATTTATAAATTTAAATTTATTAATAGCAATTAAAAGTATTTAAACACAGAAATTTGTCTGTAAAACTTTTAATTTCCGAGTTCCTAAATAAATAAATTTTAATTAATTTAATTGACGGCATTAAGATATAAATAATAGTTCACTTTAAGAAATTTAATTTGACAAATAAAATAAAATTCTTTACAATTATGTGTTTAACTGAATATTGTTTTTTTTTTATTTCATGTACATGTGAATTTTTTAACAGTAATTCAACCACGAAGATATTATTAGTAAAAAACACCACTTTTAAATGATTTTATTTTACGTGCAAGATTTATTTAATTAATAATAAGCGACAGCTTTAAAATATAAGTAATAGTTAACTAAGAAATTTAATTTGACAAATAAAATTAAATTATTTACAAACAATGTGATTTGTTGATAATTTTTTTGATGCCATATGATGTGAATTATTTAAAAACAATTCAGAAACGAAGATATTATCAGTAAAAAACACCACTTTTAAAGGATATTATTTAACTTGCAAGATTTACTTAATTAATAATTTTAGGCAACATTAAAATATAAGTAGTAGTTAAATTTAAGAAATTTAATTTGACAATAAAATCAAATTCTTTACAGACAATGTGTTTTACTGATTTTCGTTTCTATTTGATGTTATGTGCATGGCAATCATTTAAATTAAAAATCAATAATTCAATGACGAAGATATTATCAGGAAAAAACACCACTTTTAAATTATATTGTTTTACTTGCAAGATTTATTTAATTAATAATAATACAAATATATACAAATCCAATTGGAAAAGAGTTATATAACTCTTTTCCTGTCCGTTTCATTTTCATTTGTGTATTGTATATTTAATATATTACAACCCGTCTCGTGGCAACATGCGCCGCTGGTGAGCATTAATTAGGGAGGAGATTCTTGTAGACACTGTTTCAGAAACCGTGGAAACTCGATGGCGTTAGTGATGTTCAACATCTTGCCTCGTGAATCGGACTACCTGGTGGGAGTTTTCGGGATTTCCCCCATAGGATACGCAAATTCAGAGTAGTTACACCTAAAAGTCCTCCCAGAAGACACTACCCGCCTCTTTCAGCTTCACAAAGCCAAGTCTAAGATGGACTAAGACTTCTACCTATGGGTGCTCCATCACAACAGAATCTGCCCCCTCCCTCTTTCCCACATTTCATGAGACCACATGGGCTTTTGGCTTGATCAAGATGTTGCTGTCTACCAAGTGGGATAAGAAAAAAAAAGTATATTGCATATTTGTATATTCATTTTTTCATGTTGGATTTGTATACTTTTAAATAACCTGCGCGGTATTTAAATAAAGCGTAACAGTCTAAGAAAGCTTTATCAGTTATACAAAACAGTAAGTAACAGAAAAGCTATCTGAAGTCGAAATTGCACATATTAATTAATTTATCAATAATTTTTATATTGTACTCATTTGGTTCAAATTTATAAAAACCTAACAGTATTGTATATAAAATGAAAATTAATTTCCAACAAAAATATTACATCAACAAACTATAAATTAAAATTCAATCTTATATATTGATAAAAAATAAATTTGCATATAAATACTACGCTAAATTAATCAATTATAATTTTTAAAAAAAATATAAACTAATAATTAAAAACAAATAAAATTAAATATGACAAAGTTTCACTGTAAAAATTAAATAAAATATTTTTAAAATTTACATATTTTAATTAATATTAATATAATGTAATGCTAAAAAAAGGGTATATAATAATATATAGTATATGTAAAATATTAATATTTAATGTAATGTTAATGCATACATAATGAATGTTATTAAAATGAGATAAATATAAATATGATATTATTTCACTGTATAAAAATATTTTTTAAAAAACAATTAATTTAAGTTAAATATATATCTTTATAGTAAAAATCTCAATTATTTTTTTACCATAAGACCTTATAAATAAATTAGTGATAGTTAAATTTTGAAAATATGGTTAAAATAAATTGCATTCATAAGAAAATATATTTTTCTTTTTTAAATAAAAAATATGCAGTCTCTCATTAATTATTTAAAATTATGAAAATACTGAATTTCTAAATGAATGCACCTTGCTAAAAAATAAAAATAAATATATATTATACATCAAATATTTAATATGCTTAATATATAATTTTTTTTATTTTATATTTAACAAAAAAAAATTAATGTTAAAAACATGTTCGTATTTTTTTAAATACCAATTATTCAGAATTTTAAATTAAGTAATTTTTATAATGAGGGCTAGCAAAAATAATTTAACATCATTTTACGTAGGAAACCACGATAATTATAGCGTTAAAGTATTAAAAATATCCAATTTCGTAAGACTGATATAATGAAAAATATATAAAAACTCAAAACTCGTTTAACTAGAAAAAGTATATTTTTATAAATTATGCCGAGAGCAATTTATTTTAAATGAGATAAATTTATATTTTAACGTCATAAAAAAACAAGATTGAAGTAAAATCACTCATGGTTATCGTTTCGTTAGACCTAGTTTAAAATAATTATACTAGACATATAAATCTGAGTATTATTGAAAAATAAATTACAAAACGGATAACTTCTTCAATTTCGATGCAAATTTTAATCAGACGAAACTAGTTATTCGATTATATATAACTGATGACTTAATTTCGCCTTCAGAAATTTTTTTTATCAAGGAAACATTTATTATGTAGAAAAATAATGAATATTTAGTTTTTAGTTTTTAAAATTTATTTCAAATTTGGAAAGTAATGAATTTATTCTATGTATGTCAGTAAATTCCAATTTAAGTAAATTACGCTGCTGAATTTCGGTTAAAAAAATATTAATATTATAAATGAAATGTATAAAATATAAATATAACTAATATTAAATATAATTAAAACAATTAAGCAAAAGATGATATCAAATAATTTTCATTATCATAAAGAATATAAATTGATTGGTGTTTTTAAAAAGTTAGAAAGATAATATTCGTAGGCTTGTGCAAATATTAAGGCAACTGTTAATTTGTTAATTTAACTACGTTGACGAACGAGAATTAGCAGTCAACTCCAGTTAATAATCCAAGAATTAACTGTTACCTTTAGCAATGGTTCTAGACTTCACCACTATATGGCTATAAGATTAAATTATTTGATTAAGCTACTACTACTTTTAACAACTGTTGAATTCAATCTCGGATAGGGAAGGTATTTTAGCAGTTGATTTCAGCAGATATTAAATAGTGTTCCACAATTTCAATGTAAATTTTAATCAGACGAAACTAGTTATTCGATTATATATAACTGATGACTTAATTTCGCCTTCAGAAAAAATTTTTTTATCAAGGAAACATTTATTATGTAGAAAAATAATGAATATTTATTATTTAGTTTTTAAAATTTGTTCAGAATTGAAAATAAATTTATTTATTCAACGTATGTCAGGATTTCCAATTTAACTTAAATTACGCTGTTGATTTTCAGTTTAAAAATCACATTAATTAGAAATATTTAAAGAAAAATTTAAAGAATTAAGCAATAAAAAATAATAAAATCAAATAATTTTCATTATCATAGCGAATATAAATTGATTCCTATAGCGTTTTTAAAAAGTTCGAAAGATAATATTTGTAAATATTTTGCAGGCTTGTGCAAATATTAACCTGTTAATTTAACTACGTTGACGAACGAGAATTAGTCACCTTTAGCAATGATACTAGACTTCGACGCTAGATGGCTATAAGATTAAGTTATTAGATTAAGCTACTACTACTTTTAACACCTGTTGAATTCAATCTAGGATAGGGAAGGCATTTTAGCAGTTGATTTCAGCGGATATTTAATAGTGCTTCACAATTTCAATGCGAATTTTAATCAGATGAAACTAGTTATTCGATTATATAACTGATGTCTTAATTTCGCTTTATAACTGATGACTTTAGCAAAAATATTTTATCAAGGAAACATGTATTACTTAGAATAATAATGAATATTTATTTTTATTATTCTTTTATTATTTTAGTTTTTAAAATTTGTTTCCAGTTGGAAAGTAATGAATTTATTCAATGCATGTAAGCAAATTCTAATTTAAGTAAATTACGCTGTTTGTTTTCAGTTAAAAAAAATCATACTAATATTAGAAATAAAATATCAAATTTAAAACAATTAAGCAATAAAAGATAATAAAATTAATTAATTTTTCATTATCATAGAGAATATAAATTGATTCCTAAAGCGTTTTTAAAAAGTTCGAAAGATAATATTTGTAAAGATTTTTGTAGGCTCGTGCAAATATTAACTAATTAATCTTTAGCAATGGTATTCGACCTCGGCGATAGATGGCGTTAAGATTAAGCTACTATTACTTTGACCGGTTGAATGCAAGTCTTCGGATAAGGAAAGTATTTTAGCAGTTGATTTCAGCAGATATTTAACAATGCTACACAGGTCCGGAGCTAGGTAAAGTTAGAAGTATCACAATGAAAAGAAGAAGAAAAAGTGTGAGCTGTTCTGATGCAATAGAATTCCGAAGGAGCTGCCTGATTTACGTTATATGCCAAAAGATATTGTGAATCGATGGAAAACTGAACACCTCATTTACAATAGCTATGAATTGAAAGTAGCAGGAGCTCTGGGGTTAAATCTCTTTGGTTAACGCTGAATCTGCCATTCTAGTGGCAAAGGAAAACTTATTCGGCATTCTTAAACAATAACATAACGAAAGTTGTTAAGAATACCAACAATAAAAGGCTGAAATGATTATAAAATGTATATTCCGGCCTAACTTGATGTTACAAATATATAATACAAAATCATGTCTGGTTCTAATTTTTTACAGTTGGTATTCTGGAAGTATTTGATTATGAGAACAAAAGCAGAATAATTATAGTGCGACAATTATTTAATTTCCCTCCGCCCTTGGCTTCAAAAATATGAGTAATAAAAGTGAGCCCCGACAGGAAAGAAAGCCCATGTCGATACCCACCTCCTCATTAACCACTTGTCTGTCGGGGTCAGTACTCCGAAAAAGTGCCTGATCTCTGCCAAACAATGCCCCTTGTATTAGTCATTTCTTCAGTCTTCCTATGATGAATTAATTAATTACATTAATTACTTAAAGAAATTACCATTTACGCATCAGTTTATGTCAATTCCAACTGAAAAAAAAATTCCGATTTTATTTAATTATAACAATTGAAAAAAAGTGGTAATTAATGAAGTATTTTTAATTAAAAATTAATAATTTGGTATAAAAAAATATATAATTGTAAGAAAGTCTGTTGTTTTTGGAATTTAATTGATTCCTTTTGACTGAAAAGTTAAATATACGCTGAAGTGACAAAAGTCATGGGATAGCAATATGCAAATTTTCAGATGGCAGTAGCATCGCGTAGAACAGGTATAAATGCGCAGTGCTTTCGCAGAGCTTTCATTTCTGTTCAAGTTATTCATGTGAAGAGGTTTTGACGTGATGATGACCGCACGACGGGAATTAACAGACTTTGAACGCGGAATGTTAGTTGGAGCTAGACGCATGGGTCATGCCATTTCGGAAATCGTTAGGGAATTCAACATTCCCAGATCCACTGTGTCAAGAGTGTGCCGAGAGTATGAAATTTCAGGCATAACATCCCACCATGGACAGCACAGTGGTCGACCGCCTGCACTTAACGACCGAGACCGGCGACGTCTGCAAAGAGTCGTAAATTCTAACAGACAAGCAACACTGCGTCAAATAACCAATTGTGGGACGTACAAGGGACTTGTCTGTTAGAAATTTGGCTTTCTTGGGCTATTCCAGCAGAAGACCGACTCGAGTGCCTTTACTGACAGAACGACATCGCTTGCAGCGACTCTCGTGGGCACGTGATCATATCGATTGGTCCCTAGATGAATGGAAAACCGTGGCCTGGTCCGATGAGTCACGATTTCAGTTGGTAAGAGCTGATGGTAGAGTTCGAGTGTGGCGCAAACCCCACGAAGCCATGGACCCAAACTGTCAGCAAGGCACTGTTCAAGCTGGTGGTGGCTCCGTAATGGTGTGGGCTGTTTTTTCATGGCATGGACTTGGTCCTCTGGTGCGACTGGACCGAACATTGACTGGAAATGCTTATGTTCAGCTACTTGGAGATCACTTGCAGCCATTCATGGACTTCATGTACCCAAACAACGATGGGATTTTTATGGATGACAATGCGCCATGTCACCGGGCCACAACTGTTCGCGATTGGTTTGAAGAACATTCTGGACAATTCCAACGAATGATCTGGCCACCTAGATCGCCCGACATGAATCCCATCGAGCATTTATGGGACATCATCGAGAGGTCTGTTCGTGCCCAAAATCCTGCACCATCAACGCTTTCACAATTACGGACGTCTATCGAGACAGCATGGCTCAATATTCCTGCAGAAGACTTCCAAGGACTTGTTGAGTTCATGCCACGTCGAGTTGCTGCACTTCGCCGGGCGAAAGGAGGGCCAACACGATATTAAGAGGTATCCCATGACTTTTGTCACTTCAGTGTATAGAGGTTTCAACATTACCCAGGTAGCTTGATTGAGAAACGAGAAAATTCGATGAGAGTGGAAAGAGGAGATTCGATGAGAGTGGTAACGAGGCGACACGAGGAGAGGAGAAATGAAGACTCTAGAACAGTAAAAATCAGAAAGCTTGATGAGGTAAGAAATGAGGAGATTCGCTGTCAATTGTGACACCTTGCGTACGCAAATGCGGGACAGTAATCCCTAAAAGTCCACATGCATCTCATCTCTCATCATATCAATTTACTATTATTTTCATTGTCAAAGCCTCATTTTAAACTTGAAAATATTTTACGAATAACATATTTGTTTAAAATATTTTTTGTGAGATGAATACCTTTGGTAAACCACATACGTAAACGTAATAAATAATACATAAATGACAGATAAAAATATATGCGAGTCAACTAAAACAAAAAGTAGAATTCAAAATATATAAATCCACTGATATGAAAACTTTGGTTTTATATCTGACAAGGCTTATACGGCACTAATTAAAAACCTGACGTCAATTTTCTTGTACTTTTACGTCTCAGTCTCCCTTAAGTAGCTCAAAGTCGGCAGCAATCCTCTTGTGTCTGAGTTTTGCTAAAGATTATTCCGTAAAAGCCCCTGAAATTCTCCTCCGATCAAAAGAGGCCGACTCCTTGGAGAACAAACGATTTCTTTCAACCCCCAAGTCGTCTGCTGTGTGGAAGAAATCCCTTTCCCGCCAGAAAAATACACCGCCTTTGATCTTTTGCTTCTAGGTGACGTCACAAATGAGATGCGGGGTGGTGGTGAAAAAAAGGCACACCACACCACCACCGTCTCTGCTTAGAAAAGGATTCTGGATTTTCCTCGACTATAATGAAAGAGCCTAATCCGTTTAGGCATTGTGGTTAAAAGTTGTTTTCGAGAACTACGAGTAGTACAGGGGAAAAAAATGTGGTGTTGAACTAGCTGATTAGCGCATAAACACATTAGAGAACTTGGGTCTTCTATTAGTTTGTAAATTCCTGTAAAAATTTCCTTCTTTTTCTGTACCGGCTGGGTTTTTCAACCAGGAAAAATTACTTCTAAGCAGTATCAAAAGTTTCCTGGTTTATGTCTTACAAGACAGTTTTGGTCTTCCGTTGAATTCAAGACGGGGCCTGATAGCCGAGTGGCTAGCGCTCTGGCGCTCGTTACCACAGGTTTCGGGTCCAAATCCCGGAGAATGGTATGGTAGTGGTTCGGAATCCATGCTTGTAGTGGTTCGGAATCCACTTTTAGCCGTTGGTCCCGGTCTCATATGACCGTAGAGCGTCACCGAGCCCAATCAGACTTCTCACCCTCATCATTCCCAAACTGTAAAGGGGCAGCTCAGCTCTAGACAGAGTGATGTGGTGTAGTAGTAGTTGGATTCAAGAAGATGGAAGGAGCATTCGAATCCAAAATACCAAGACTGTATGCATTCATTGTAAAACATGGTACTACATTTGACCCACCGATTTTGAAGCTCCAAAGAACAAATGCGTAGGCAAGTAAATGGGCGAAAATAGTTACAATAAATAATGCCAGGAATTTAAATATAGTATCTATAAGTACAAGATCTTCGTAGATGATATGAACTGTTAGATACAGATTAGACAATTTGTTAGATATTTTAATTTAATATTTCTTCTTATTATTATGTTTTATTCTAAGTTTTTATTTTTTTAATTATTTTTTTATTTTTAATAATACCGATTAATTTTATTATTCTTATTATTATTCCTTCCACACCGGTACAAAACAATTAATTCTGAGAAAAAGCGAGAAAAGTACACCGCCTTTGATCTTTTCCTTCTAGGTGACGTCACAAATGAGATGCGGGGTGGTGGTGAAAAAAAGGCACACCACACCACCACCGTCTCTGCTTAGAAAAGGATTCTGGATTTTCCTCCGCTATAATGAAAGACCCTAATCCGTTTAGGCATTGTGGTTAAAAGTTGTCTTGGAGAACTGGTACGGGAAAAAAATATGGTGTTGAACTAGCTGATTAGCGCATAAACACATTAGAGAACTTTGGTCTTATAATAGTTTGAAAATTCCTTGAAAAATTTCCTTCATTTTCTGTACCGAATTTTGACCGGTTGGGTTTTTGAACTGGGAAAACTTACCTTTAAGCAGAATCAAAAGTTTCCTGGTTTACGTCTTACTAGACATTTGGATCTCCGTTGGATTCAAAAAGACGAAAGGATAATTTGAATCCAAAACACCATGCCTGTGAATATTCATTGTAAATCATAGTACAACATTTGACCCACCGATTTGATTAATGTTTGGCCCACCGATTTTGCAGCTTCATAGACCAAATGCGTAGACAATAGGCGAAAATAGTCAAAATAAGTTATACAAGGAATTTAAATATGTAGAATCTATAAGTACAAGATCTTTGTAGATGATATGAACTGACCCTAATGCCCTAGGGTCTACAACTATAATGAAAGACCCTAATCCGCTTAGGCATTGTGGTTAAAAGTTGTCTTGGAAATCTTATGGCGCATAAACAACAAATTAGTTGAAAATTCCAGGAAATTAAAAAATTTCCTTCATTTTCTGTACCGAATTTGGAGAATTTGGAGCGGCTGGATTTTTGAACTGGGAAAACATATCTACCATTGGAATTAAAATTTGGTTTGTCAAAAGTCTCCATCTTGTTTTATATCTTACTAAGACAGTTTCCGATCTTCACGTTGAACCCGATTCAATAAGACGGGCAGGCCATCAGGCCCCTTGGATTCAAAGAATCCAAAACACCATGCCTGTACGTATTCATTGTAAATCATGGTACAACATTTAACCCAAAGATTTGATTAACGTTTGATCCATCGATTTGATTAACGTTTGACCCATCGATTTTGCAGCTTCAGAAACCAAATGCGAAGGCAAATAAATGGGCGAAAATAGTCAAAATAAATTATACCAGGAATTTAAATATGTATTATCCATATGTGGACCTGTTTGCCGAAGGAACTAGCGTTCTGGCGCTCGGTACCACATGTTTCGGTTTCGAGTCCCAGTGGGGCCCTGATTGTTTGTTAACCTTAAGTCCTGGTCTAATAGGTTTGTAGAGCGTTTGTGGTAGAGCTGATAACTCTGCCCTGTAAAAAATAACCATCTCCTGTCTCAAAATGCGCCAGTAGGTAGTCGGCCTTCGCCCACCATGGGCTATAGTGACAATGAATTAGTTAGTTAGTAACCTTTGAACACAGAATTAGTGTTAGCTTAAAAGTTGAAAAACTTTGTCAATCTTCCTTTGGGAAGTGAAAAGAGGTGTTTTTTTTATATTTAAAAAAACAACAGCAGTTTAGTGAATGTGAGCAAATGATATTTGTTTTCAATGTAAGATCTTTGATTTATTTATAAAACATAAATTTTTTTTTATTTCGATTTCCGAAACAACAATAAACATCCATACCACCACATCAATTTCGTCCAACAATAAACATCCATTTTTCGTTGGGACTCGAACCCGAAATCGGGGACACCGAGAGCAGGAAGACTATCGGTCATATAACTGACATAAATGAAGGTTTAAATCCTTTATAGTTAGGGGCCTGAATGGCCGAGTGGCTAGCGCTCTGGCGCTCGGTACCACAGGTTTCGGGTTCGAGTCCCGGCGGTGCCATGGTTGTTTGTAGTGGTTCGGAATCCACTTTAAAAAGTAGGTCCTGGTCTAATAGGATCGTAGAGCGTTGCAGGGACATTGTTACTCCGCGTCCGTGGCTTATCTTCAAGTTACACGCGCCCCCTGGGTAATGCAAAGTGAGTACGTCTGTGCAGCACTTACCTTAAGGCATCCAAGACGTCCATTGTTTGTGACTGTGTTTGCCAGCTGCATTAGAAAGGAAAAAAAATCCTTTATAGTTATTCCAGAGAGCGGATTTTAAGTAAAGATGCGATCTTTTACACGCATATCATTTTGCATTAGAGAAATTCTGTTTAGTAACTAATTTGCAATGCTTTAGAAGGTCAGTTAAAATGTTTCGTATCTTTTTTAAACTCTTTAAAACATTTATATGATGACAGGATTTTTTTAATAAAATTTATTCATGAGATGCAAAGTTTTATAAAAATAGCTATGATAAAAGAAACGCGAAAAACACATCCATCAAAACAGCCGATTCAGTGAAATTACATCATTTTGACATTTTAATTTCGTGAAAAATATGTTGTTTACATAAAATAACAAGAAACGCACATAATCATTTAATTTGAATTTTTTTTTTTTTTTTTTCTTCTCTTGACCTATGATCAATTTTCCGTGTTTTAGTGTTTCTGGAATTGGTATTTTTGCCTTCATTTTCAAACATTTTATAATAAATTATCTTTTACAGGAAAAAAAATTAATCATAGGTTATAACCCACTACATGACTTGAATTATGCTTATAAAATAAATTAATTTAATGCTCGGAATCGTAAAAGAATTTAAGCACCGTAAATATTTTCTTATATTCTTCCTTATTGTTTAATTTTCATATTTTTTTTTGTACATTGCTGATTTACGCCACTTATTTACGATTATGACATTGCCACTTATGTATAATGTAAGCAGCTGAAAAGGGACATCATCATCATTGTCGCAACAGCCCCTTGGGGGCCAAGGACGCCTTCTTACTGGCAGATTTCGAGACTGGAGATGATTTCTTTTTACGGGTTGGATTGTCAACCTTACACCTAACGCTCTACAGTCATATTAGACCGGGGTCTATAGTTTATGAATTTCGAACTACTATAAACATCCAGGGCACCGCCAGGACTCGAACTCGAGACTTCAGGCACCGAGCGCCAGAAAGATAATCATTCGGCCGCTAAAATCTGCCGTCCACAAATGGTTTACCTCCTCTCAACACAGTCCGTCCTAGTCTGAGTTTCTTATCATTTCTTCTGACAGATGTCCCTGGATGTTCAAAACTTGATAACCACCGGGGTGCCAAGAATGGTGCCCCGAAGTGGGATGAAAGCAATAGTTCTTTGAATTATTCTTTGAATATTATTCTTCTCATTGGCGTACAGCTCCATGGTAGGCCAATGCCGTCTGTCTACTGACAAATTTGGCGATGGGGTCTTTTTACGGGTTGGATTGTCAGCCCTACACCCAGCACTCTGCAATCATGTTAGACCTGGACCTATGGTTTAAAGTGGATTCCGAACCATTACAAACGTCCATGGTATTGCCAGGTCTCCAACACGAAACCTGTAGCACCGAACGCCAGAGTGAAAAGGGGCAACGGATGTTAAATGAGAATTACGCCCAATTGGAGTGCCGTTATGGGTGAAAAATCATAAAACTCCGACCAGGCAACCTGAGTGTCTGCCGAGACGCGTAAACAAGCTGTCACAATTGACAATCGCCACCGAATCTGCTCGACTCAGTGGCGATTGTCGATTGTAATGATTCTACTGAATGATTTCAACTGACGCTAAAAGAGGAGGGATGATGCCTGATAACTTTCCAGATTTGGTTTGCTGTTCTACGGTCATTTTGTGCACACTTTAGGTTAATTAGACCGGGACCTACAGTTAACATGGATTCCGAAAACCACTAAGGAATGACCATGCCACTGCCAGGATACGAATCTGAAGGCTATGGTATCAAAGGCCAAAGCGCTGCCAATTTTCCACCAGGCCACGATAACTTCCAAGGAGGAATTTTAGGATGTAACTGCCTCTCGCATTTGCGTGTCAAATTTATTTGGTATGTTTCTCTAAGGTCATTTGTTTACACACTTTAACCGAATTAGACTTGGACCTTCTGTTTAACGTGGATTCCGAACAACTAACGTACAACCATGCCACTGAAAGGATACGAACCTGAAGGCTATGGTATCAAAGGCCAAAGCGCTGCCAATTTTCCACCAGGCCACGATAACTTCCAAGGAGGAATCTTAGGATGTAACTGCCTCTCGCATTTGCGTGTCAAATTTATTTGGTTTGTTTTTCTAAGGTCATTTGTTACACACTTTAGCCGAATTAGACTTGGACCTTCTGTTTAACGTGGATTCCGAACAACTAACGTACAACCATGCCACTGCCAGGATACGAACCTGAAGGCTATGGTATCAAAGGCCAAAGCGCTGCCAATTTTCCACCAGGCCACGATAACTTCCAAGGAGGAATCTTAGGATGTAACTCCCTCTCGCATTTGCGTGTCAAATTTATTTGGTTTGTTTCTCTAAGGTCATTTGTTTACACACTTTAGCCGAATTAGACTTGGACCTTCTGTTTAACGTGGATTCCGAACAACTAACGTACAACCATGCCACTGCCAGGATTCGAACATAAAGCCTATGATACCAACGGAAGAAGGTTTTCAGAATTCTCGATTTTGTAACTGACTATTATAATCTTAGTTTGAGATAAACTATTATAATCTTTAGTTTACCTTTCTTCCGAATGTATGCTGCTAATCTATCTAAACTGATAGTAATACAATCCTCAGTTATAAAATATTGCTTTATTATGTAATGGGTGTTAATTAAAATTATTTATCAAGAATTATTTTAATGAACAACGCTAATTAAAAGCAACGGTACTTTTACTAATAGCTTTACGTACTCAATTTAAAATCTAGTTTGCAGTCATTAAAAGAAAAGCTATTAGTAATAATTAACCAAAAAGAGAACTTATTTTATCATTTATTTCTTAGCATACTATCTGCACATCTGCTCATTCAATAATTTCAACAAGATGATAAGTAAAAAAAATATTTAACAATGGAGAATCCATCATTAAAATTACTTGGGGTAGAGTACCGATCGAAATGCAAATAGAATCCCCAAACACATAGTCCCTCCCCCTCCTACAATTTGATCCATACTGATGCTTTCCTTAATGAAATCTACCATTCATATTCCCATCCTACCTTACAATCCACAACATCAGTCCATACTATATCATCCACAACAGCAGTCCAAACTATACCATCCCTAACAGCAGTCCATACTATACCATCCCTAACATCAGTCCTTACTATACCATCCCTAACATCAGTCCTTATTATAGCATCCCTAACATCAGTCCTTACTATTGATCCCTAACAGCAGTCCATACTATACCATCCACAACATCATCCCATACTATACCATTGAACAACGTTAATTAAAAACGATGGTACTTTACTCCACTCAATTTAAAATCTAGTTTGCAGTCATTAAAAAGAAAAGCTATTAGTTATAATTAACCAAAAAGCGAACTTACTTTTATCAGTCCTGACTTAATTAGCGCCATCAATCTCATTTATTTCTTAGCCCGCTATCTACACATCTGCTCATTCAATAATTTCAACAAGATGATAAGTAAAAAAAGAACAAAAGTTTAACAAAGGAGAATCCATCATTAAAATTACTTGGGGTAGAGTACCGATCGAAATGCAAATAGAATCCCCAAACACATAGTCCCTCCTCCTACAATTTGATCCATACTGATGCTATCTTTAATGAAATCTACCATTCATATTTCAAACAAGATTACAAAAACAGGCACTTAATTAAAAAGATAATAAGAAAAGCATCTTTATTTTAAGAAACCACAAGTGTTTTGAGTTTATATACCATCCATAACATCAACCCATAACATACCATCCATAACATACCATCCATAACATCAGTCCATTACATACCATCCAGAACATCAGTCCATAACATACCATCCATAATATTAGTGCATAATATACCATCCATAATATCAGTCCTTAATATACCACCCAGAACATCAGTCCATAATATACCACCCAGAACATCAGTCCATAATATACCATCCAGAACATCAGTCCATAATATCAGTCTAATATCAGTCCATAATCCATAATATCAGTCCATAATATACCATCCATAACATCAGTCCATAATATACCATCCAGAACATCAGTCCATAACATACCATCCACAATATACCATCCAGAACATCAGTCCGTAACATACCATCCACAATATGCCATCCAGAACAGGGGTCTCCAAACTTTCCAGCCTTAGGGTCATATTGTTCACCCCAGTAAGTACCAAGGGCCAAAATCGTTTTAATTTTCTGCCATTATCTATAATTTCTAGTGTTTTAATGTGTTTTTTTTATCCAAACTATTACAGCAACAATAAGCTATTCGCTGTCGTGGGCCGGATTGACGACACTGGCGGGCCGAATTTGTCCCGCGGACCGTAGTTGGGAGATCCCTGATCCAGAACATCAGTCCATAACATACCATACATAATATCAGTCCATAACATACTATCCATATCATCAGTCGATAACATACCATCCATAACATCAGTCCATAATGTACCATCCATAACATACCATCCATAATATTAATCCATAATATACCATCCATAACATCAGTCCATAATATACCATTCATAACATCAGTCCATAATATACCATCCATAACATCACTCCATAATATACCATCCATAACATCACTCCATAATATACCATCCATAACATCACTCCATAATATACCATCCATAACATCACTCCATAATATGCCATCCATAACATCAGCCCATAATATACCAGCCAGAACATCCAGTAAAGCCATACTATCTTTGCGTGCCATTATGGGTGAAAAGTCATAAAACTCTGACCAGTCAAACTGAATATTGATGCCGAGATGATCATGATTAGATTATTTAGACTCAATTTATATGTGTATATGTTTAATAATATCATTGCATATATTTAATTACAGAATTTGTTGTAATCTACCATTGAAAAATCACCATGTACTGAAACAGAGAATACAAAAGTTAATAGAGTGTTTATGGTGTTAATAGTAACGATTTCTTTAAATCTATGTATAATTTGGCCTTCGTAGTTTAACATATATACAGTAAAAGATATAATTAAAATTCCACAGTAATAGGATCAAATCCTTTCTAATATCTGTTACTTTCGTTGTAAATAATCAAATGATATCAAAATCAGTGAGCTTTGTGCCTTTTTCGTAATCTGACATGTCTAAGATTTTCAGAATTCTTTGTAAAAGACTATTATAGTCTTATTTTGCATGTTGCTAATCTATCGAAACTAATACCAGTATTATCCTAAATTATAAAGTTTTGCATTATTATGTAATGGATGTTAATTAAAATTATTTATCAAGAAATATTTTAACGAACACCGCAAATTGTAAACAATGGTACTTTTACTAATAGCGCTACGTACTCAATTTAAAATCTAGTTTGTAGTCATTAAAAGAAAAGCTATTAGTAATAATTAACCAAAAAGCGAACTTACTTTTATCAGTCCTCACTTAATTAGCGCCATCAATCTCATTTATTTCTTAGCATACTATCTACACATCTGCTCATTCAATAATTTCAACAAGATGATAAGTAAAAAAAGAATAAAAGTTTAACAAAGGAGAATCCATCATTAAAATTACTTGGGGTAGAGTACCGATCGAAATGCAAATAGAATCCCCAAACACATAATCCCCCTCCCCCCTCCTACAATTTGATCCATACTGATGCTTTCCTTAATGAAATCTACCATTCATATTCCCATCCTACCTTACAATCCACAACATCAGTCCATACTATATCATCCACAACAGCAGTCCAAACTATACCATCCATACTAACAGCAGTCCATACTATACCATCCCTAACATCAGTCCTTACTATACCATCCCTAACATCAGTCCTTATTATAGCATCCCTAACATCAGTCCTTACTATACCATCCCTAACAGCAGTCCATACTATACCATCCACAACATCATCCCATACTATACCATTGAACAACGTTAATTAAAAACGATGGTACTTTACTACGTACTCAATTTAAAATCTAGTTTGCAGTCATTAAAAGAAAAGCTATTAGTTATAATTAACCAAAAAGCGAACTTACTTTTATCAGTCCTGACTTAATTAGCGCCATCAATCTCATTTATTTCTTAGCCCGCTATCTACACATCTGCTCATTCAATAATTTCAACAAGATGATAAGTAAAAAAAGAACAAAAGTTTAACAAAGGAGAATCCATCATTAAAATTACTTGGGGTAGAGTACCGATCGAAATGCAAATAGAATCCCCAAACACATAGTCCCCCCTCCTACAATTTGATCCATACTGATGCTTTCCTTAATGAAATCTACCATTCATATTCCCAACAAGATTAGAAAAAAAAAGACACATTAAACCTATCGCTAGAATGTTCTGGTGCTGCAGAACATAAAATCGATGTTCCACCCGTTTTAAACAAAGGACGCCATCTACCACAAATACCTTTGTGGGTAAAAGAGCGGGTATTTAAAACCCCTTACGCTAATATTCTGCCCCCACCATCAAATTCCAACTATCCCTCTTTGCTCATTAGTAAATTTCCTTCTGGTAATTTATAGCTATCAAGCCACTGGAGCATCTGTGCTGCAATGGTAATCATCGGGTTTTAGTGTGGTGTGGGGGG
This sequence comes from Caerostris darwini, assembly GCA_021605075.1. NCBI lineage: Eukaryota > Metazoa > Arthropoda > Arachnida > Araneae > Araneidae > Caerostris > Caerostris darwini. The sequence continues at coordinate 201,679 of BPLQ01008094.1, read as the reverse complement.
AACGGTTGAAGTTTAGAATGAAAAGGAAATGGTAGTTTCTGGTGCGAAATATCGGCCAGATGACACTAAAAGCGGGCATCATTAGTTTTCTAGACAAGTTTCCCGGACCAGTTCAGCATTCAGGAAAGCTCATTACCTCTCGAAGTTTGTTGCAGGGAATTTCGGGAATATACGAGTGCTTTGAGGAAGTGGGCCATGCCAGGATTGATATCCATGGAGATCTGATAGGCGATTAGCCAGTTCCGCGACCATGGCGGATGCGAATGTTTCTGGGGGTAGTGCCATTTCTAGAACATCTCTGGGATGGAGCGTTTTATTTGGTTCTTCCAAAGTCTGATGCTTTTGCATTCTATTTAAAAGTAGATGTAAAAAGACTCAAATTCTTAAGTTTTGTAAGAATAATGCTTTGAAAAATTGTAAAATTAATGCTTTGAAAAACCATAGACTAAAAAAATACTAATCCAATAAAGTTCATTTCATCTGGACTTCGCTACACATTCTTGGAGGGTGTTCGTACGTATACGAGTGCTTTGAGTAAATGAGTCATGCTAGGATTGCTATCCATGGAGATCTGATAGGGGATTAGCCAGTTCCGCGACCATGCCAGATGCGAATGTTTCTGCGGGTGTGCCATTTCTAGACCATCTCTGGTATGAATCGTTTTATTTGGTTTTTCCAAATTTTGGTGCCTGTACATTTTATTTGAAAGTTGAACATTTTATTTGAAAAACCATAGACTAAATAAATACCAATTCAATAAAGTTCATTTCATCTGGATTTCGCTACACATTCTTGGAGGGTGTTCGTACATATACGAGTGCTTTGAGGAAGTGGGTCATGCTGGGATTGATATCCATGGAGATCTGTTAGGCGATTAGACAGTTCTACGGTTACAGCGGAGAGGAACGTTTCGGTGAATCTATCATTTCTAGACCCCTCTCATCCGGAGGAAGTGCTTCATTTGGTTCTTCCAAAAATTGATTCATGAGCCTTTTATTTGAAAGTATATATAAAAAGAACTCAAATTCTGGTGTTTAGTAGGATTAACAGCTTGAAAACCATAGATTAAATAAGTTTTAATTCAAATTGCTTTATCTCGCTTTGCATCACATTGCTTTATCAACATCGTCATTTCGTTAGGATTTTTTGCGTATTCTTCCAAGGTATTCGAGAATATACGACTTTTCTTAAGGAAGTGGGCCATATTAGGATTGATAGACAATTAGCCAGTTCTACAACTACAGCGGATGTAATTTTTTCGATGGGACAAATAGGATTCTCACTTGAACGAGTAGTATCATTTTGTTGTTTAAAAAAGTTTAATTCATGAATATTTTTAATAGACACACACACAAAAAAAAATTGTATATTTTGTAGAAATAATAGATCATATAGCTTACAAGAAATTTTTTTAGCTTAAACTAATTACCCCTTAAAGATTTCATTACATTTTTTTTCAACACTTTTGTTTAAAGATGGAAGACAAATGGACAGTAGAATTTTTGAATATTTAAACTGTAAGCGTGAACTGATTGCTTGAAACATTTAAAATATTATCCATTCAAGAATTTAGGCTTGTTAAATTCCTACACATAAACCTGAAATCATTGCCAGATACAAAAATATACAACAAAATGGACCGATTTTATAGGTGCACATGAGAGAATGAGAAGCAACATGATGTTGTAAAAAAGCAACTCATTTCCAAGCTACAGCTAACGAAAATGCTTTTTGCACCTTCGTTTGCTGTAAAAATAAATAATAACAATAATAATAATAAACTTACTAGCGTGTTTTATTGTTGTTGTTTTTAATTCAGCGCAGTGGAGGGCACTTGCTTTATCAACATCATCGTAAAGCCCGCAAACATGAAAAATTTATTTAAAAATTATAACTTCATACTTGTGCAAGCTTGATGCAAGCATGGCATCAAGAAATCTTGCAGAATCAACTGCATTAAATTTCCATATTATATGGAAAAAAAGTGAAGAAACTTCACCAGATAGTTTGTCTATAAGAGACATCCTGTCATAATCCACATCAAACTTACTTATTGTACCAAAACAGTACAAGTACTTGCTTTATCAACATCAATGCAAAATAGACCTTATGTTTGTCAATGTTAAGGAAAGAATGGCATACAAACATCTTATAGGGTCAACTACAATGAATTTGCATATTATATAGAAGAAACTGAGGAAAACACACCAGACAGTTTGACAGTCGATACGAGACATTCTGTCACAATCCACATCAAAATTGTACTAAAACAGTACAAGCACACAACAAACAAAACACCATCACCAGAAGGAATCGTACTTCAGTCGAAATGCATGTCGACTAATTTGATCAGACTACTTATCTATTGCCGATAGTCAGCGAATATATCATGCCATAAGATCTAGCATCGAAGCTTAATATTTTGAGTTTAATTAAGAATCTAAAAGAAATAACAATTTCTGACTCTAAATATAAGACAGATGATAATGCGATTAAATTTAAAAAAAAAATGTCTTAATATTAAATTGTAATTTCGTTTATAATTTAAATGGTTCATGAAATAAATTTAGTTTAATGAATGTTTTAAGTTATAGTATCTATTACCGATAGTTAACGAATAAACCATTTAAACATCTAACATTGGAGTTTAATAGTTTGAGTTTAGTTAAGAATGTAAAGGGAATAGCAATTCTGACACTAAATATACGCTACATATTTATTTTTAATTTAATATGGCTATTAAATTAAGAATAAATATCTTAATACTAAATTGTAATTTTGTTTGTAATTTAATGAATGTTTCAAGTTATCTATTATCGATAGTTAACAAATATAGTAAAATAACGAATATAATTTGAGTTTAGTTAAGTATGTAAAGTAAATATTTTATTTTTATTTTTAATTTAATATGGCTATTAAATTAAAAATAAATATCTTAATACTAAATTGTAATTTTGTTTGTAATTTAATGAATGTTTCAAGTTATCTATTATCAATAGTTAACAAATATAGTTAAGTAACGAATATAGTTTGAGTTTAGTTAAGTACGTAAAGGAAATAACAATTTCAGACATTGAATATAAGGCAGATAATATTGTGATTAAATTAAAAATAAATCTCTTAATACTAAATTTTAATTTCGTTTTTAATTTAAATGGTTTTTTGAAACCAATTAATTTAATGCATGTTTTAAGCAGAACAACAGATAGATAATGCAATAAACAAATTAACCTTTAATAAAGTTGACTTTATTCTTATTGAAATATAACTAAAATAAAACATTTAATATTTTCTAATTAAGCACAATAGTATCATTCACTATCAGTTCAATTTCTAGGAAGATGAACATAAATTGCATAACATACGTAACAACTAGGAAGTTACCATAAATTCAAATCTGCCAACTTTCGCTTTTATTAAAATAACAAGCTTAGTTATCACTTAAAAAAAATAATAAATTGTTTTCAATGTTATAACTAATACGCTGTCATATCCATTTGAAATTTATTTAACTAATTATCCAAATGGCCCTGAACAAACGCATCATCAGCACTTCTAAAACCAGGCAAAACGCATGAACAAAAATAAACCAAACTCAGAAGACACATATGAATAAACACGCCAATCAAAACTTCCAACTAAACGTAAATAAAAGCGACAATCTAAGTAGGTCATAATCACAGTTAAGGGAGCAATAAATAGTAGGAATGAAAAGAAAACAACAACACATTTCTTTGTCAGTTTAAGCGAGATATTTTATAATAATAATAATAAAAAAAAAATAGAAGATGGAAAAATGACCCCAAAACTTAGAACTCGCCAAGTGTTCGTCCTTCGAACGCAAAACGTTAGGGGAAAAATAAAAAGAACGTCTCTCTTACGACCTTGACCTCATAATGCACCGGTCGACGTGGGGAATGTGGTCATGGAATAATCCTCCCCTCCTCCCCCTGTCCCCTTATTTTTTTTTGTTTTTTTTTTTTGTGCTTTCGTGTTTTATATTTCTGTTGGCGACCACGTAAAGCGAACAGTTAATTTTTTTTTTTTATTTTTTAGCTGATCTTTTTGAGTTCCGCATCAGATGCATTATGCTATGTGATTACTATCTCTACGGAAAAAAAAAAGAATGCACAGTTTTTCTTTACCATGTTTTCTTTTCGCTGTTTTGCTAGAGAAATCAGATACGCTCGGTGACTGTTAATGCTGTCCGCCCACTACTTCGTTGCTGTTTGTGGCATGGATGTTTGTGAGTGGTCCGGAATCCATTTTAAACTGTAGGTCCTAATCTAATTAACCCAAAGTGTGCATAAAATGACCATAGAGCGTCAAACCAAAATAAACTTTGGTTTTTAATATTCATATTTTTTTGTACATATACTTATGAAAAATAAATGATACTTGTTTTATAAATGTTAATGATGCACAATGCATTAAAAATAAAACTATCAAAACGAACTAAAATATTCTTATCATATTTTCATTTTTTCAAAAAAACTTTAAGTAGGAATATATATCTAATAATCAATTTTTCACCTTTAAATTCGAAAAAAAAAAAAAAAAAAAAAAAAAAAAAAAAAAAAAAATCATGAAAACTGTCATGTTCTTGATGTCAATGGTCCATTATACGAAAGATTAAAACATGGTTACAGTTATGATATTTACAATTTAATAACACTTAAATATTTACAAGCTAAAATCCTCTTTCCTCTTCATTGACGCAACAAGCCCATGGTGGGACGTCTGTCTACTGGCAGATTTCGAGACAGAAGATGGTTTCTTTTTACAGAGAAGGATTGTCAGTTTACGCCCAACGCTCTACAGTTATATTAGACCTCCCGGGAACTGATGGCCTAGTGGCTAACGCTCTGGCGCTTGGTGCCATTGGTTTGGCGTTCGAGTCCCGGAGGTACCACGGATGTTTGTAGTGGTTCGTAATCCACTTTAAACTGTAGGTCCTGATCTAATTATCCCAAAGTGCGCACAAAATGACCATAGAACGTCAAACCAAAACAAACTTTGGTGTTTAATATGCATATTTTTTTGTACATTACTCATTATGGTGGTTTCCACTTATGCATAACGTAAACAGCTAAAAAGAGACATCATCCTCATTGACACACCAACACCATGGTGGGTCAAAGCCGTCTGTCTACTGGCAGATTTCGAGACAGAAGATGGTTTCTTTTTACTGGGTAGGATTCTCAGTCTTACGCCCAACGCTCTACAGCAGGGGTCTCGAAACTTTCCAGCCTTAGGGCCATACTGTTTACTCCAGTAAGTACCGAGGGCCAAAACCGTTTTAATTTTTCTGCCATTATCTATAATTTCTAGACCAGACGCCGAGTACGCGCTCTGAGCGTGCAAACGCTTGCTAACTACAAACTATTGCCAGTGAAAAATCACAATTACATACATTTCATTAGTATTCTTTTACAAGTGGAAGCCCTGCTGATTAATTCGCGTTAATTTAGCTTTTCCGTTCAGGATAAAAATCATGTTTGATTCAGGATATATACATTCCAAACATCGATATACATATGCGATACTCTTTACCCCAACATAACTACCGAGGGTAACCGCGGGATGTTCACTAGTTTATAATGTTATTGGGATTCATTTCAATTATTTGTTAGTTGTTATGCTTAATTTAAATTTTCTGTGTATTATGCTTGTCATTAAACTTTCTATGTTTTTTTGTCCAACTTATTACAACAACAATAAGCTATTCGCTGTCGCTGGCCGGATTTGGCCCGCGGGCCGTAGTTTGGAGACCCCTGCTCTACAGTCATATTAAACCTCCCGGCTGATGGCCGAGTGACTAACGCTCTAGAGATTGATGCCATTGGTTTGGCGTTGGAGTCCCGGGGGTACCATGGATGTTTGTAGTGGTTCGTAATCCACTTTAAAGCGTAGGTACCGGTCTCATATGCCCGTAGCGCATCTCAAAGCCCAATCACACTTTTCACACCCACTCCTTTGAACGCAAAACGTTGGGGTAAAAATAAAAACTCAGTCTCTCTTATGACCTTGACCTTATAATGCACCGGTCGACATGGGGAATGTGGTCATGAAATAATCATATTTTTTTTTTTTTTTTGTATTTTTTTTGTGCTTTCGTGTTATATATTTATGAAAGCGAACAGTTAAATAAAAAAAAAATTAACTGATCTTTTGAGTTCCGCATCAGATGCATTATGCCAGGGGTCACCAAACTACGGCCCGCCAGTTTTATCCATCCGGCCCGCGACAGCGAGTAGCTTATTGTTGCTGTAACAAGTTGGATAAAAAAACACAGAATGATAATAACTCTGTTTTATTGACTTGCTAGGTAAAGCTTAATGACAAGCATAATACGCAGAAAATTTAACTTCAGCATAGCAACTAACAAATAATTGAAATGAACTAGTGAACATCCCGTGGTTACCCTGGGTAGTTATGTTGGGGTAAAGAGTCCTGAATCAAACTTATGATTTTTATCCTGAAAATCCCTCAGGAACGGAAAAGCTAAATTAACGCGAATGAAACCGCAGGTTATCCACTAGTAAAAGAATACTAATGAGTTTTATGTAATTATATAGACAACGGTTAAAATTAAAACGGTTTTGGCCCTTGGTACTTACTGGAGTAAACAGTATGGCCCTAAGGCTGGAAAGTTTGGAGACCTCTGCATTATGCTATGTGATTACTATCTCTAAGGGAAAAAAAAATGCACAGTTTTTCTTTCGTTGTTTACCATGTTTTTTTTCGCTGTTTGGTACAGAAAACAGATACGCTCGGTGACTGTTAATGCCATCCGCCCACTACTTCATTGCTGTTTGTTTGTTTGTTTATTTATTTTCGTCGTCGCTTGTTTCAATATTAAAAATAACATGTATAATAATATGCTTTCCGTAAGTTAGGCAGCTGCGGTAACATTTGTGAGTTATTATTAGAATGTGTGAAGCTGAAATCATTGAATAGTTGAATATTAATAAAGAAGGAATTTCTATTTTTATTGGAATCGCCTATTTTTGTTTACTTTGAATCGTACGATTGCAATGAATGGTTATGAAAATAAACAAATCATTTTATTTATAGTAACGTTAGAGAATGATGCGTGTCAAATATTTTTTATTTTAGAAATATTATACTCATATTTTTCTAATAGTATTCTTATTTTTTGGACCTAAAAAATGCCATTAAGATAAATGACATTTTAAAATAAATTATTAATTATACAATGGAATTTCTTCTTATTTACATATTAGTATTGTGTTTTGAGACTGACTTAGTAATAAAACGTAATAATGTTTAAACCCTATAAATAAAATTATATTATCTTTATATATTATCATAAATATAAATATTATTATTATATATAATATAATAATTATATAAAATATAATTAGTGTATTTTATGTTATATACAATAATTATATATTTAATATTAAATTATTAATATAATATTTTATACTAATTATATTTTACACACTAATTTTCAAGTGAAAATATTTTTAAAAATCACGAAATAGAATCTATATTTCTGAGGCTCAATTTATTTTTATTTTAATATTATTCCCTAGAATTAACAAATTATAATATATTTTATCATTTTTCTTAGCTAAAAATATATATTTTAGCAATATTTAAACAGAAAGACTTGTGTTTTGATTATTGTGTTTAAATTTTTTTTTATTGTAAAAATCACGGTAACTTTTTTGAACATTGTTAACCTTCCTAAATTTTTCTATATTACTTTAGTGCAGTAGAAGGATTTTATATATATATATATATATATAACCTATATTTTACAATTATTTGGCATTTATAAAGAATGTACAGAAGATATTTTAAAATGTAATACAATTGATGCATTACGTGGTTTATGATTTGATTTTTTGGTCATGATGCATTTTTGGCCCAGTTTTTTTTGGTAAGTTTGCATGAAAGAGGACTATAGTTCGATTCGAGAACTATAGTTCGATTCCTCCTAAAGTGCATTGTAGACACTATTTTGAAAAATAAATTTTTTGAGAGATTTTGTGAGAGTACTTTGCATCGACATTCAGATTGTCCGGTTAGAATTATTCTGAGATTTCACTAACATCGTAAACAAGTGAGAAGAGGACTTCTACTTAAGGGTACTCAATCACAACAGAAGGTACCCCCCCTCCTGCCACGAGAACACGTGGGGTTCATGAACTTTGTCTAGATGTTGCTGTCGACCCTGTGGGATATGAAACAACACAAGTGAGAAGATACTCATTAAAATTGTATCGAGGCAGCCCATTGGCGGGTTAATAAAATCACGTGCAAATTTAAAAGTATGATTATTTTCAAAAAGACTGTATTATAGTTAAATTTCAAAAAATGAGGAAACCTGATATCGATTGTAGCATCATGCTTTCTACAGTAAGAGTTAATGTGGAAATTTTTTGAGTTGTCTTCCATACGTCGATAAATACGTTGTAGATACCATAAAAAGTCTTGCCGAAAATCAATAACGCATCTTATATCCCTCATATCTTCATCGAGTATTTGCAGAATATGATTCCCCTTGATGAACATGAACACAAGGCATTTAATGCACATGAACACGAGGTCTTTGATGTACATGAACACGAGGTCTTTGATGTACATGAACACGAGGTCTTTGATACACATGAACACGAGGTCTTTGATGTACATGAACACGAGGTCTTTGATACACATGAACACGAGGTCTTTGATATACATGAACACGAAGTCTTTGATGAACATGAACACGAGGCATTTAATGCACATGAACACGAGGTCTTTGATGTACATGAACACGAGGTCTTTGATGTACATGAACACAAGGCATTTAATGCACATGAACACGAGGTCTTTGATGCACATGAACACGAGGTCTTTGATGTACATGAACACGAGGTCTTTGATGTACATGAACACGAGGTCTTTGATATACATGAACACGAGGTCTTTGATGTACATGAACACGAGGTCTTTGATGTACATGAACACGAGGTCTTTGATGTACATGAACACGAGGTCTTCGATATACATGAACACGAGGTCTTCGATATACATGAACACGAGGTCTTCGATATACATGAACACGAGGTCTTCGATATACATGAACACGAGGTCTTCGATATACATGAACACGAGGTCTTCGATATACATGAACACGAGGTCTTCGATATACGTGAACACGAGGTCTTTGATGGACATTAATATGAGCCCTTTGATGTGCATGAACAAGGGGCACTTTGATGAACATGAACACGGGGCACTTTGATGAACATGAACAAGGGGCACTTTGATGAACATGAACAAGGGGCACTTTGATGAACATGAACAAGGGGCACTTTGATGAACATAAACAAGGGGCACTTTGATGAACATAAACACGGGGCACTTTGATGAACATGAACATGAGGCCTTTGATGAAAAAAAAAGCTTATCTGGTCATTCGTGTAGCATCAGGAATTATTAATGCAGCTGGGATTTCTCTATTAATGCAGCTGGGATTTCTCTATTAATGCAGCTAGGAATCCCCTATTAATGCAGCCGTGTAATAACGTAATATGTTCAAATCTGCACATCAATGACGAATGACAACACATTAAAAAAAATCTCTTGTGTCATGTGATATTTATTCGTACTCTACCGAAAACACTTTTTTGTGTCAATTTTTTATACCGTAAAGAGTGACATGTGGTATCACTTTAAAGTGAAGTGCACAGGAATATTGCAAAAAACTGATAATGAAAGATAATGTGTTTGACTAAGGCACTTATCTTTTCATATTTATAAGAGAAGCATATCCATCACTAGCGTCTATTTCTAAAAGGAAAAACAGTGAATCAGTATAAGAGATAAGGTAGTTTTCAGTTTTCTGTCATTCAAACATTTATTCATAAGATAGAAAATTGATATAGTGATCAAGTTCAGTTTTATTTTTTGAGCTATGACATACAAATGCTCAAGAAGAAAGATAAGTTGATAACGGTTTCTGTGAGCCTCAATGAACTATTAGTTGGACACCATTCATTTCTTGGCACCTCGGTGGCTATCAAATTTTGAACATCCGGAGACATGGAAGTGAAAGATTCGATTGGAAGAATGGATCGAAAACTCAGACAAGGACGGAATGTGTTGGGAGAAGGTAGACGACTTGAGGACGGCAGATTTTAGCTCCTGAGTGATTAGTGCTCTGGGGCTCGGTGCCACAGGTTTCGGGTTAGAGTCCCGGAGATGCCATGGAGGTTTGTAGTGATTCGGAATCCTCTTGAAACCATAGGTCCCTGTCTAATATGACTATAGAGCGTTGGGCGTAAGTTTGACAACCCTACCCCGTAAAGAGAAAAAACATCTCCTATCTCGAAATCTGCCAGTAGACAGATGTCCTAGGCCCACCATTATCCTGTTGTGTCAATGAAGTAAGAAAAAGAAAATTTTAGCTTGTAAATATTTAAGTGTGATAAAACTGTAAATATGCATAACCGCATCCATGTTTTAATCTTTCGAATAATAAACCATTGTCATCAAGAACATGAGTTTTCATGAAAAAAAAAAAAATTTAAATTTAAATGTGAAAAATTGATTATCAGACATATAGACCCCATGAAATTTATTATTAAAAATGGATGTTGAATAAACGTAATATGTATTTTTTACTTGGAAGATTTTTTTTTTTAAAAGCGGTTTTCATGGAAGTAGGATTAGAATATTTTAGTCCGTTTTGTTAGTTTTATTTCTAATGCATTGTGCATCCTGAACGTAAACAAATAAGTATCATTTATTGATATTTCTTCATGCAATATCGAATTTTCTTGTCTTTTCACACAAGGAGTTGCTAAGGCTACCCTCCTAGAAACATCACACTTATTTTTTCAGGAAGTATTGCAAATGTTCTGTGATCACATGATACTCACCATACGTACCACACTACTGCAAAACCCCCAAAAGCCCATAGACAGATCACTTCCGTTACGACATGTGACACCAACTTTCTTGGTGGCGTTGGCCAAATGGCAGCAGATCAACTTCCCGCAAGCCAAAGGATGTTTGGTACAAGCAGAAAAAGCAACTAAATGAAAATCTCAGTAAGGCAAGAGGGGGGATGTCGATCGGAACGAACGAAAAGCCAAGATGGATTAAGGGTTGAACGAACGTGTACCACGGATAGACAGACATTCGGTAAAGATGCATGACCGTCTACCAAAGCAGCACGCAATGCATTTTCTTTCGTGTGTGTCTGTCTCCCTACGCCCATTTGTCAAACATACTTGCCGAAGCACCCCGTGGACATCGGGGGAGCTTAATGTCTTGGCTTTCTTCGGCGGAAGAAAATAGTCACATCTCTTGAGGAAGAAGAAAAAAAAAGGGGGGTGATGGGGAATGCAAGAGCCGGTCGTTACCCTGTTCCTGTTTTCTTCTTTTGCCATGGATGTATATTATTTTTTCTACCTACAGAAATGTTGTCTGAACCTTCTCCCACACTCTGTGTTCGGTCCCTCCCCTATTCCAGAGGGGTGCTAGTCCCTTGAAATAGAACATTCATCTATTTCTTTCGCCCCCGACAAGAAGTTAGGCCATACTGAAATGACTTCTTTATGTGTTGGATTTCTTTATGTCCTTGGCCACATGCAGTGTTGAAGTCGTAACATGAAATACTGAATTTTTCAATGAGGCATCATAAAGTTAGCGAAAGATTTGGGAAAATCCTATATTCGATTGTACTTGAAGGATTTTGTCAAATTTGTAACTTGAAAAGATTCATTAATACCATTATTCTTTTTACCTTTAAACGAGAAGTTAGATCAACATCGTTGAATGGAAACGTGGTTGCGGCAATAGAAATGCTTATGTGAAAACATCAATGACTGAATTTCACAATCATATATAACAGAATCTAAGGCAAAAATTTGAGAAAATCTTGAATGTTCTTTAAATGAAAGAACATTCATTAATACTAATAAGTTAGACGAACTGTGGTAGAATAGAAATATGGTTGCTGCAATGGAAATGCTTATGCAGAATCATCAACGATTGAATTTCCTAATGGCATAGAACATAATCTAAGTCAAAGATTGGAGAAAATTTTTAATTTTGTTGAATTTAATGTTGCAGAAACATAAGCAAGAGAATTCCTTAAATGTAAGAGCATTCATTAATACTATTATTAGTTTTAACTTTGAACGAGAAGTTAGATGAAAGGTGGTAGGAAGAAAATGTGGTTGCGGCAATGAAATGCTTATATAGAATCATCAATGGTTGAATTTCTCAATCTTACATAACAGAATCTAAATCAAAGATTTGAGAAAATCTTTAATTTTGTTGAATTTAACGTAATAGAAACATAAACAAGAAAATTCCTTAAATGTAAGAGCATTCATTAATACTATTATTATTTGTTTTAACTTTGAACGAGAAGTTAGATGAAAGGTGGTAGGAAGAAAATGTGGTTGCGGCAATGAAATGCTTATATAGAATCATCAATGGTTGAATTTCTCAATCTTATATAACAGAATCTAAATCAAAGATTTGAGAAATCTTTAATTTTGTTGAATTGCTTAAATGTAAGAATATTCATTAATACTATTATTCTATTTAACTTTGACGATAATTTAGATAAAAGTTGGTAAAATGGAAACGCTGTCTGATTATGAAAGGATTATTATTTATTGATTTGTCGTTGCCAAGCAATAGAAATGTTTATGCAGAATTATCAGTGAATATTTCAAACATATGTAACAAAATCTAAGTTAAAGATTTGAGAAAACGTTTAATGTTGTAGAATCATAAACAGGAGAATTCCTTACACTTAAGGAATTCTCCTGTTTATGATTCTACAACATTAAACGAATAATAGTATAATAGCATTTAACGAATAATAGAATAATAGTATTAATGAATGTCCTTAAACATTCATTAATACTATTATTTTTTTTTTCACTTTGAACGACAAGTTAGATGAACGGTGGTAGAATGGAAACGTGGCTGCGGCAAAAGAAATGCTTCTGTAGAATCATCAATGATTGAATTTCTCAATAATATTATAAGAGAATCTAAATTAAAGGTTTAGAAAATCTTTAATTTTGTTGAATTTAATATTGTAGAAACATAAACTGGGTTTGACGGCAGAGTGACTAGCGCTCTACTATTGGTGCCACGGGTTCGAGTTCTGACGGTACCATGAATGTTTGTAATGGTTCGGATTCCACTTTAAACCATAGGTCTCGGTCTGATATGAATGTAGAGCATTGAGCGTAGTCTAACAATCCTACCCCGTAAAAAGTAAACACCATCTATCACGAAATCTGCCATTAGACAGATGGCCATAATCCAACATGGACAGTCGTGCCAATGAAGAAAAAGAAACCTAAACAAGAAAATTCCTTAATGTAAGAACGTTCATTTTTTTTTTCTCACTTTCAACAAGAATTTAAATGAAAGAAGCTATTAGGGTATGATTTTATGTGGAATAGTTTTACGTCATTGTCCACCTAGTCATGTCGAATTATCTGAGACTCTTCACCAAGAGATCAAAGAATGCAAATTACCAATCAATTTGTTGCAGTTTATTGCTACAGTACAATAAATAAGACGCTGGATCAATAACATTAAAAGCATGAGGTTAATTTATCAACATGATGCCGAAGTCATAATTATCTGCAATGATTTATATTATACATCTTGCTAAACTAAAATCACAGCAATTGTAAAATTAAAAAGACGCTAAAATCACGTATTTCAAACCTACTTTTTATCAACCTATTTCATTGGTTAATAAAAAAATCAACCTATTTTTTATGGTATTTCTGGAACCAGAAATACCATAAAAATTAGGTTGAGAAATTGAACTGTGTTTTGGTTTTTATCAGTTAGGTCATTTATAAAACGTTTTCAAGTTTGACATTTTGAAAACAATCGATTAATCCAAGATTTAGTGTTTGAAAATTAAATATTTTTAGCTAATTCTAGACTCTTATAAGACATTTAAAACTTAAAAATTATTTAATAAGCATGCATATTCACAAAAATTTAATACCTATAACACGCATGGTGCATGCTATTGTATCTACAGTTCATTTTATTTTTCTAAGCTTGTAGTATTAACATTAGAATACTATCACGCAATGAACTCCAGTTTCTAACAAGACAATAGTTGTCGAATAGGTACCATACCAGAAATATATCATACCAAATACCATAAAAATTAGATTGAGAAATTGAGCTGTGTTTTGGCTTTCATCATTTAGGTCATTTATAAAACTTTCTCAATTTTGACATTTTGAAAACAATCGATTAATCCAAGATTTAGTGCTTGAAAAATAAATATTTTTAGCTAACTCTAGGCTTCTTAAATGCCATTAAAAATTAAAAACTATTTAATACGCATACGCACTCACAAAAATTTAATACCTATAACACGCATGCTATAGAATCTGCAGTTCATTTTATATTTCTAAGCTTGTCGTATTATCATTAGAATTCTATCACGTAATGAATTCCAGTTTGTAACAAGACAATAGTTGCCCAATAGGTACCATACCAGAAATATATCAAATACCACACCAGAAATATATCATACCAAATACCATACTTGAAATATATCATACCAAATACCATACCTGGAATATATCATACCAAACATAAACAATATAAAAAATACCGCACCAGAAATATATCATACCAAATAAAATAGAATACAGATGGAGAAATTGAGCTTTGTTTTGATTTTCGTCAGTTAGGTCATTTATAAAATGTTTTCAATTTTGACATTTGGAAACAATCGATTAGTACCAAATTTAGTGTTAATAATAATAATATTAATCGATAATATTTTTAACTAATTTTATCCTTTTTAAATGCTATTTAAAACTTAAAAACTATTGAATAAGCATGCCATTCATAAAAATTTAATACCTATAACATTCATGGTGCATGCTATAGAATCTACAATAGTTCATTTTATATTTCTAAGCTTGTAGTATTATCATTAGAATTCTATCACGCAATGAATTCCAGTTTCTAACAAGACAATAGTTGTCGAATAGGAGCATTAACATTTCAATTGTCTTCAGGCAGTCATGTTGCCTCGGATTGAGAAATACCATTAGGGATGTTCATGACGGATTAATATAGATGAAGCAGACAGGAAAGACTGCATAACCTAAAGCGCTTCCATTTTAATTGGACCAGAAGTCGAAATGTAGGAGTTTGATATCAAACGAATAAGGATAGTTAGTATTCAAGAAATTAATCAAGTTCTCGTAAATAAAGTGTAGTAGTTATTTAAATTGTTATATCGTTATAAAATATGAAGTTCTGTAAGTTAATTAGATGGACAAAAGAGTATGTCTTTCAGAGAATGATTTAGAATTTGAATATATCTATTTTTATTTCTGATATGGAAGTTAATTTTTTTTGAAAAAAAGATCTTATCAAAAATAGGCAAAAGTCAATGAATCAATTACTTTATTTTTAATTTTTAATTTTAATCAATGTATATTTAGTTTTTAATTTTAATTTACAGCTATCAACGTTATATAGTTAAATTATTATGTCGCCTTATAAGAATTGCATATTACATGCCGTATTATTATTTATCTAGTACACCTGTACACAAGACTCCATTTTAATATCTACATACAAGTTGAAAAAAAATGTTATCTTTACTATATCTTTAAATAGGGATTAATTGGGACATCTCAATCCTAATATACATAATCCTAGAATGAAAAATAACTAATTAAAATTTATTGTGTTTTTGGTTACAGAACAGAAAAATAATAGTAATAAATTCGCAGAAAAAAATTCCATTTCTAAACTTAATAGTTCTTATGCCAAGAAATACAGATAAATCTCTTGCTTTGTATTCAAAAAGATTAGGACGACAACTTTTAGAATCATTGATTTATTTGCATAAAATAATTACAAACTTTATTTTAACATACTAGTATCTGCATATAAATCTAAAATAAAAGAACTTAAAAAAAAAAAAAAAAATCAATTTTCTGTCTGCTTCAAACCAACTTGACGCTAAATAAAACTGGACATATCAGACAAAAGAATAAAAAGTATTAGTATGCGTCTGTATCTATAACGAGCGTAACTAATTATTAATGTAGAGCGTAAGCAATAAAAATAATCATCTTCGCCAATGCGAAGGGTAGACCATTAAAATTCATGGCACCCATCTCAATGCTTGCATAAGAAAGATGCATATTAAAACCAGAAAATGGAAGGAATTAATGTTGAAAAATAACTTTCTTAAGTGGCGTCGTCCGCATAATTTCTTCATTTCTTTCTGCCAGTAATGCTAATAACGAAGCCCTGGCGTTGATAAAATAAAAATAAAAAATATTATATGTTCTTCTATCATTTAATTCTGCTCTAACCCAAATCGAAAAGATATTTAGCCCCAAAGGGGGAAAAATTTCTTAATGACATTTTTTTTTTTTTTGTGTGTTTGTGTGTTTGTTATTATTCACATACTACACGTTACAATCTCTCTCTCTGACTTTTTTTTTTTTTTTTTTTTGAGTTTTTTAAAGTTATTTATAATATTTTTTCTTGGGTATACAATCACCTCAGGGTTTTTTAGGGAATAATTTCGCTGTAATCGCAGATTCCAAAAAGGTTTGTCGCTGAAATCTTACACGGAAAGGGTGCTTTTAATTTCTACTCTACTCACCCTGTTTATCGAATTTCGGAGGGTGGATAGCAGATAAAAATTCTTTGTCCAGCATATCAGGGTCCATTTAGAAAATGGCGTGGTAGTTAGAAAATCAACCATTAAGCCACGCTTGCCTGAGCAACATCTTTGTGCCGCAAGCACCAGCAGAGTGTAACAGCTACAGAAATGTTTTTGCAAGTAAAGAAGCCATGTTACCATCATTACAAGAGAGTTTATCGACTACATCTACAGCTGTATAAAGTTATTTGAAAATTGTGTACCGTGTCCGATTAGATTATAATGTTTGGTCACAGACTTGATGCTGCTCTTTTTGCGAATTTTCGGCAATCTTTTCACTCATTGAGGCTTTTTTCTTTTCTTTTTTTTCTTTAAAGAAGAATTTGTGATAATTGAGTAATTCACATTGCCATTAACTTCAGATCAAATAGGAAATAACTCTAAATGGTTGAGAGTGGAAGTTTGATTTTTTTTAAAGCAAAGGGCCATTGTTAGTTATGTTTACTGTAAGTTTTGCGTATTTGTGAAAGAAAAATTGCATCGTATTTTAAATCAGTGAATTAAAGAAATGGAAAGAACTCTTTTGAATGCATAGAATTTTAAATTCTTTAAGAAGAAGAATATCCCAAAGTATGAAACCAAAGAATAGAAACAAAACAAAACTTGACAAACTAGCATTCACGAACAAGACAAAAATTATGGTAAAAAAAAAAAAAAAACTAATAATAAAACATTGATTTTATATACAGTATGAATCACAAGCAAGAATCGGCCTACCATAAAGGCTAGAAATACGTCGTATTGAATTTGAGAAAGGGAATATGGCATCAGTTAGGAATACTTAAATGCCAACCCAGAAGGATTTTGTTCCAAATTGAGTGACGCTAAAGTGGATATGAGTTAACATATTTTCAATATCAATGGCCCATTCTGCTAGTATTAAAAAAAGAACAACAACAGATTAAATAAAACAAAACAAAAAGGACAGTTCTAATCGATAAAAACTTCCAAAGATAAAAAAAAAAAAAAAAAACACAAAATAACTTAAATTTCACAAAACATTATAATTATGCCCTACTTATACCACACAAAATATCTCTCTAAATATATCTATATTTATGCATGCTTGTTTTTCATAGTTATACAAATTTTATTCTACAATTATTTACTATTGTACAGCTAGTCTATTCAATCCAAATACGTTCGGATCAATTACTGTTGGATGTTTATTATCTTTTTTGGACTTTATTAGAACAAATAGACTATTGAATGAATAACATCATTAGCTAAATGATTCATCCAATTTCATCAGAGAGGCCAGTTTACTTCACGAAAACAGTAATGATTCAAAATCACTGTTCCCATTACTATTGTTATCTGTCACTAATACTCGTATAATTGAATATACCGCTGATTTGAATAGATTTAGGATGACAGACTGGCCATTCCACTCCTGAACTGGTCATAATTGGCAGACTGGCTTTCGAGCCTGTTTACAGACCGACTCCGAAATCTTGAAATGGATCACTGTCAATAATGATAATAGAATGGAAAATCAGGATTTATTTCAACAACAATGAATTCTAGTTTTGTTTTTCATTTTGAGTTATCAAATACTAAATGGCAGGTTCGAATTTCATCTTATGTGTTTAAAAAATTTTTTTTTTTTTTTTTTTTTTTTTGCTGTTTTATGCTTGGGAATAATAGAATAGACTTTGTTTAATAATGAGTATTAAATTATATCGCATATTAATGAATAGACGCCTATCAAGTAATTCTTTCATGATTAAATCCCGCTGTTTATAATTTATTAGAAAACTAGATTGAAACTATTATTATAGTAATTTTCGAAACCAATGATTCACGAAAGGTAAATAAAATGCCTTTAGGAAAAATGTTGGCTTTCATCAACATTTTTAATAAGTATGTGAAAAAGTATAAGCTGATAATTTTACATTTACTAGCATTTTACGCAAATAAAAAGTGTATAACAGATCTATTTTACAAAAAAAAAACTTTGATTTATAATAATAAGGACGATTGTCACGTATTCTGAACATTAACTGGACATAGAGTTGACAATAATAACTGGATTAGAAGACCAAACAAAGAAACTGGACACTTAATTAAAAATAGAGACATTGTGAGATACATTAAATCAAAAAGAATCCGCTGGCTCAGACATGTACATCGTAGAGATGAGGAAAACATCAAAAGGATTATGTTATGCAAATTGTTCAACAATAGGAAGACCAAGGGAAAGGTAGATTGATAGTGTCGAAGAGGATCTTATTACCTCGAAGAGGTTGGCATTGGAGAGAGACAAATGTAGCGTTGGAGGCTCAAGCCTGTACAAGGCTGTAATGCCAGTAAAGAAGAAGAATTGCAATTAAAAATTACGATTTTTTTAGATTCATTTACACAATATTATATTTACGGATATGGTTCATTTCTAAAGAAATAGATAGAACCAATGTTAGTGAAGAAAAATGAAGGATGTATTTCAAGAATGAAGAACTTTCAAGATTGCCATTATGATGTATTTTCAAGAATCAATTTATACCAAGGTTTATGTCATACAACGAAGAAATCTATTGCAGTTAATTAAATATATAATATTGCAAACACTATATTTATATAACACTATATTGTATTTACCAAATAATATAGCCAACGGCCGTACCATGCTGAATTATATTCTCGTTAGATCACCGAAGTTAAGCATCATTGGGCGCGGTCAGTACTTGGGTGGGTGACCACCTGGGAACACTGCGTGCCGTTGGCAAATTTGGGACCTGAATGGCCGAGTGTCTAGCGCTCTGGCGCTCGGTGCCACAGGTTTCGGGTTCGAATCCCGGCGGTGCCATGGATGTTTGTAGTGGTTCGGAATCAAAGCCGTAGGTCCCGGTCTTCTATGACTGTAAGAGCGTCACGGAGCAAAGTCAGGCTTCTACCTACGGGTGCTCCATCACAACAGAAGCTGCTTCCTTCCCCTTCAATCATGAGTCCATATGGGCTCGTGGGCTTGGCCAGCCAAGTGGGATAAGAAACAACAACCAAATAATATAGTATCTATTTATCTAAAAGATATAACAATGACGATGGTTAAATCTTTTATGGTGTTTCATATTTCCATAACAACCTAATATGATAATTCCTTCTTCGTTGGTGCAACAGTCTTATGGGGGGCCATATGCGGTCTGCCTGCGAGCAGATTTCGAAAAAGGAGATATTTACTTTTTTTAAGCGGTAGAATTGTTAGTCCTGCGCCCAACGCTTTACAGACTTAATACACAGAGATCTATGTTTAAAGTGTATTCCAATGTGATAATGATTCCTTTTAAATTTATCTGGATATTCCTATTCGTATTAAACTTATTGGAGGTGGGAGGGTGACCACCTGGGAACACCGCGTGCCGTTGGCAAATTTGGGACCTGAATGGCCGAGTGTCTAGCGCTCTGGCGCTCGGTGCCACAGGTTTCGGGTTCGAATCCCGGCGGTGTCATGGATGTTTGTGGTGGTTCGGAATCCACTTTAAGCTGTAGGTCCCAGTGTCCTATGACTGTAAGAGCGTCACGGAGCAAAAGTCAGGCTTCTACCTACGGGTGCTCCATCACAACAGAAGCTGCTTCCTTCCCCTTCAATCATGAGCACGTATGGGCTCGTGGGCTTGGTCAGCCAAGTGGGATAAGAAACAACAACTTATTGGAGGATAAACAGTTCAGTATTGGTCATCCACTTTCAATTTACAAGATGTGATTATAACACAGACTTCTTGTTCAATGGCAGATTCCGAAAAGCGAGATGTTGTATTTTCTTTTTACGGGATAGGGTTGTCAGCCCTGATCTCAATACTCTATTGTCCTATTAGATCGAGACCTACAGTTTTAAGTGGATTCCGAACCACTACAAACATCCCTGACACACACAAGGCTCGAACTTGTGGTACCGAGCGCCAGAGTACTTGTCACTCGGCCATCAGGTTCCAAAAACGTACTTAAAATGTCATATTTTTCAACACTATGATGATAAAAATTCGAAAGGTATTGCCGTTCTTCATAATAATATAAAGTTTGTTTCTCTTTTGTCGGTAAAAGGTCAGATGTAGTCCTTTTTCATATGCGAGTTTATAATCGATGAAAGTTATCTCCCATCATATTTAACATCCAAATAACCTTGGAATCTTTTTCTATTAAAATATATTGGTGGAAATGCTCACGTTGTTCTTCATTCATTCATACATAGATAAAATTAAAGCGTGGTAGTAAAAAAAAATGAACTTTCAGACTCATATTATAGTTTTATTTCTAATTGCTTTACCCGATAGAAACACCAAATAATGATGTTTATCAATTTTATTTCAAATTGATTAACCAGTTATAAACACCAAATAATGATTTTAGACAATTTTATTTCTAATTGATTTACCAAATATACAATTTAATTTTATTAAAGCATCACAAAGTACTTCTTTTAGTTCCGAAATTTCATATCATCGCATCATTACATTGTTTCGCCAACAACAACCTTTCTTTAATTTAATTACAAACAGGAACTTCACCGACTACTTCAATGATTAACGATCAAAATCCTTACTAACGACACTTTTTTTGTAAAGATCAACTACTTTAAAGTTTTGGCGATAAATAAACCAGACAAGTGGGAATTTTATCAGTTGGTATCTGGGATTTTTTTTTTATTATGTGTTATTTTTATTATGTATTATTTTTTTATTATTAGGAAATGTATTTTTTTTAATTAAATATTATACCAAATATAATATTTAATTATACTAAAAAATCACAATGTATTTTTTTTAGTTCCCAATTTCATAGCATAGGATCATTACATTATTTCACCCAACAACATTTTCTTGATTTAATTACAAACGGGAGCTTCACCGACTACTTTAATGATTAAAGATCAACGTCACTTTTTCTGTAAAGATCTACTACTTTAAAGTTTTGGCGATAAATAAACCAGACAAGTGGGAATTTTATCAATTGGTATCTGGGATTTTTTTTTTTATTATGTGTTATTTTTATTATGTATTATTTTTTTATTATTAGGAAATGTATTTTTTTTAATTAAATATTATACCAAATATAATATTTAATAATACTAAAAAATCACAATGTATTTTTTTTAGTTCCCAATTTCATAGCATAGGATCATTACATTATTTCATCAACAACATTTTCTTATTTTAATTACAAACGGGAGCTTCACCGACTACTTTAATGATTAAAGATCAACGTCACTTTTTCTGTAAAGATCTACTACTTTAAAGTTTTGGCGATAAATAAACCAGACAAGTGGGAATTTTATCAGTTGGTATCTGGGATTTTTTTTTATTATGTGTTATTTTTATTATGTATTATTTTTTTATTATTAGGAAATGTATTTTTTTTAATTAAATATTATACCAAATATAATATTTAATAATACTAAAAAATCACAATGTATTTTTTTTAGTTCCCAATTTCATAGCATAGGATCATTACATTATTTCATCAACAACATTTTCTTGTTTTAATTACAAACGGGAGCTTCACCGACTACTTTAATGATTAAAGATCAACGTCACTTTTTCTGTAAAGATCTACTACTTTAAAGTTTTGGCGATAAATAAACCAGACAAGTGGGAATTTTATCAGTTGGTATCTGGGATTTTTTTTTTTTTATTATGTGTTATTTTTATTATGTATTATTTTTTTATTATTAGGAAATGTATTTTTTTTTAATTAAATATTATACCAAATATAATATTTAATTATACTAAAAAATCACAATGTATTTTTTTTAGTTCCCAATTTCATAGCATAGGATCATTACATTATTTCATCAACAACATTTTCTTATTTTAATTACAATCACCGACTACTTTAATGATTAAAGATCAACGTCACTTTTTCTGTAAAGATCTGTTACTTTAAAGTTTTGGCGATAAATAAACCAGACAAGTGGGAATTTTATCAGTTGGTATTTGGGAAAGAATGATATTACTTCCCTTTGTATGGTGGGTCACCTGTCAGGAGGTACGCCAAACACGGATGACAAGCCATCGCCAAAGCCTAATACCTCCAACCACCACTGCATTCGCCCGACCCCTCTTGGATTTGTTATCTCCTCGCCACACGGGGATTTTTGAATTCTGACGGGCCCGGGTTTGAAATACGAGGAGATATATTTCCCTATCTTTGTGTCAACAGTTTGAGGGAAAAAAAAGTGCTGTCAAAGCCAGGGAAGAATTTTAAACTTGTTCGATACGATTCGTCTTTTTGCATTGAGTTCTGGTGGTAGATGTATAGGATGGCTTAGGATAAGGGTTTTGGGGTTTCATTGTTATGCAAATATGCAATGGATTGGCACAAAATTGTTAAAGGATAAAATTTGATACAAGTCGTCTTTGATTTTATTAATTTGTTGCTTGTTAAATATCCTCTTCTAATCCTAATCACAATGACTTTCCAGGTAATTATATGTTTTTTTTGTTAGAAAAAAAAATTTGTTTTTTCAAAGAAAGAGCTAAAATTCAAAAGTATTTGGTGATAATTTTGACATTGTAAATAATGTTTGTTGTTTGTTGTTGTTGTTGTTGTTTCTTATCCCACTTGGCTGGCCTTTTGCCTTCAGCCCATTTGGACTCATGATTGAAGGGGAAGGAAGCAGCTTTGTTGTGATGGAGCACCCGTAGGTAGAAGCCTGATTTTTGCTCCGTGACGCTCTTACAGTCATAGAAGACCGGGACCTACGGCTTAAAGTGGATTCCGAACCACTACAAACATCCATGGCACCGCCGGGATTCGAACCCGAAACCTGTGGCACCGAGCGCTAGACACTCGGCCATTAAGGTCCCAAATTTGCCAACGGCACGCAGTGTTCCCCATTTGGTCACCCAAATTCCCAAGTACTGACCGCGCCCAATGATGCTTAACTTCGGTGATCTAACGAGAACCGGTATATTCAGCATGGTACGGCCGTTGGCATTGTAAATAATATATAACAATATAAATATAATATTTTTTTTTGCCTGTAATTTCCTTATTAAAAACAATATACCTTTGAATATCTTCTTCATTGGCGCAACAGCCTCATGGTGGACCACGGCCTTTTGCCTTCTAGCAGATTTCGAGACAGGAGATGTTTTCGTTTTATAGGATAGGGGTTTCAGCTCTATGCCAAATGCTCTACGGTCATATTGGACCGAGACCTACGGTTTAAAGTGTATTCCGAACGACTACAAACATCCACGGTACCTCCAAATCCGAAATCTGTGGCACCGAGTGACAGAGCTATCTTAGTTATTTACTAATCCCTTATTTTAAAATTCCGAATTATCACCGTTAAAAACTTAAATTACGTAAAACTAGTTGAATGTCTTAGAATTTAGGTAAAATTATCAGATATTTAGCAGTTTCTCTTGTCTCCAGAAGTGAACAATATAAAAATAAGTTACTGTATTAAAAAATCCTTTGATTTATTGTTGGGATTAAATAGAAAGAATTCTGCAATATTAAAATATATATATATATATATATATATATATATACACTAAAATAATTCCTGAAAGTGCTTAAAATGCATTTTTAAGCAGATTGAAGTTGATTATACGTTGCTGCTTTTAAGCAGCATTTCACGAGCATGAGCATTTTTAAGGAGATAGAAGCGGATTTCACTTTGTAGCAGATTAATCATGTAGCTACTTTTAAGCAGCCGAGCTTGAGCATTTTAAGCAAATCGAAGTTAATTTCACTATTTAGCAGATTAATTACATAGCTACTTTTAAATAGCATTACATAAAAATGAGCATTTTTAAGCAGATTGCAGTTGCTTTCACTATGTAGCAGACTAATTACTATTTTTCAAGCAGCTTTGCAGGTTTAGTTGGGTTTATCGCTCTACGATGCACACGAGGGCTAAACAGACCGGGACCTACAACTTAAAGTGGATTCCGAACCGCAAACAAACATCCATGCCACCACCAAGATTAGAACCTGGAGCACCAAAGGAAAGAGCGCTAGCCAATTGGCCATCAGGCCAACAGCATTGCAGGAGCATGAGTATTTTAACTAGATTGAAGTTGATTTTACTATGTTTTAAATGATTAAAGAACGTCGCATTTTTTTTTTATGTGTAATTTATTAATTTAAATAAGAATAAAGTTATTTTAAGAAAATATTTTTATTTTTGTGATGGAGGATATAGAAAATTGTCCATTGCCTTTCTGCGTTATATATATATATATATATATATATATGAATTAACTATTTTTTTCACAATAATGTAAAGTAAAATTGTGTAGTTTACATAAACATACATTACATACATAACATTACATAATCATTGAACATAGTAAAATTTTGTTTAAGTTACTCTTTTGAATTTTGTATTTTACAGAAATATTATTTCGTACATTATTGATATTTCCTTATCAAATGGCAAAAGTTAACACCATAAAGAATTAATTCAAAACATAAAAAAAAAAATATCCAAAGCTTTTACTTTGTTAAGCCTTGAACTACATTTATCAATATAAAGAGAAATTACGCTTTAAAAAAAAAGGCAACAACATCTTTTTTTATAAGTATTTAAAATAAAACAGTATTTAGATAAATATTTTTTTTTCTTTTAAGTTCACTTAAAAACGCATTAAACCATTGATTCACATAAACATTAATCATTTTTCTACACCCGCGATTAAAAATCTGCGCCATTTACCCCTATCTGATTAAACAACCAAAGAAAAAAAAAAGGCCTCCCCCATATTATCAAACATTAGATAATGTATTGGATCCAAAATAAAGCACCATCAAAAAACATCACCGTTATGTATATTTTTTAAACGCCATTTCCATTTTTCAACAAAACCTTGCTGATAACGGGCCATCAAGGAAAATTGTGGCGAATCAATACCCTTTAGTGAAAGCTGTTGCGAAATTCCCCATTATGGGGAAAAACGTATATCTTTCATTCATACAAAGATCGAAAAAAGCAACGCTAAATAAAAAAAAATATCCTATTATGTATAGAGATGCATAAATAATCCCTAAGAAGAAGGGACTTCTTGGCTTGGTAAAAAAATTAATCGTTTATTACTCCAGAGCGGCAGACCATGCACCAAGAAAGGAAGATTCATCCATCTTGTTTAAGCCCAAATATGTTGAGTCAAGTTTTGTGCCTATTTGTGGCTTCATTCTTTTTTAGGGCGGAATGAAATTTCGAAGCGGTTAATTGGTAAAACTTTGATAAGATGTAGTGGTATCAAAATGGAAAGCAGTAATGACATTAATGTTTTTTTGCAAAGCTGTTTATATTTCAGCGTATTACAAATATTATATATTTAATCATCGCCCACAAAATTAATCCATATAAATATGTTGATCAATGTCAATAAGCCAATGAGTCCATATAGTTTGATAAAAACATTTGATGAATAAAGAATTTATACCAAAAAAGATGATTGCGAAAAAGATATTGTAGATCAATAACAGATTAACAATACTGATAGATTAATAAGAGATTTATATTTTATTATATGATAAAAATAACATTATTTTTACTACATATTATATAAAGAAAGTATATTATGCTGGTTAAAGTCTGTAAGTCGATGTATCCATATAGTTTGGAAAATATATTTGATGAATGCAGATCGTGTACCAAAAAAGATATTATAGGTCAGTAAAAGATTAACAACAATAATAATAGATTAATAAGGGATTTAAATTTTATTATATGATACAATTTTTCTTACTACATATTATATTAAGAAAGTATATATTGGTCAAAGTCTACAGCAAATGTGTCCATATTGTTTGAAAAACATACTTGGTGAATGAAGATTACATACCAAAAAAAAAAGATGGTTATGAAGATATAGGTCAGTAAAAGATTTAAATAAATTAAATAGGTCAGTAACAGATAACAATATCAATAGATTAATAAGAGATTTATATTTCATCACATGATTAAAAAAAACCCTTTTTTACTACACATTATGTTAAGAAAGTATAATATGTTGGTAAAAAAAATGGTCGGTCTTAAAAAAAATTAATCGTTTATTACTCCAGAGCGGCAGGCCGTGCACCAGGAAGGAGTATTCATTCATCTTGTTTAAGCCCAAATAGGTTGAGTCGAGTTTTGTGCCTATTTGCGCCTTCATTTATGAAAACGCCAAGGCTTCTTTTTTATGGAAGGGGGGATAAATATTAACTAAATATTATATATTAATATTTAGTAAAATATTAACAATATTAATAGATTAATAAGAGATTTATATTTCATTATATGATAAAAAAACCATTTTTACTACATATTATATTAAGAAAATATAATATGTTGGTCAAAGTCTATAAGCAAATGTATCCATATAGTCTGAAAAAAATATTTTCTGAATGCAGATTGCGTACCAAAGAGAAAAAAAAGATGGTCGCGAAAAGATATTATAGGCCAGTAAAAGATTAACAACATTAATAGATTAATAACATATTTATATTTCATTATATGATGAAAAAAAAACACCTTTTTTTTACTATATATTGAACAAAGTCTATAAGCCGATATGTCTATATAGTTTGAATAAAATATTTTCTGAATGCAGATTACTTACCAAAAATGATTGTTTTGAAAAAGAAATTATAAGCCAGTAAAAGATGAACAGCATTAATAAGTTAATAAGAGATTTATATTTCATTATATGATAGAAAAAAAAACTTTCTTTTACTACATATTATGTTAAGAAAGTATAATATTATATTTCAGTTTAATAACAAATATAAATAACCACTAATGAAAGATGACAATTTTAATTGAACGAAAATTCATTTAACTAACAGAAACTAATTTTTTTGGTACTTTCAAGGATATTTAAAATGTTTGACTATTTTAGGTCAAAATTTAATAATTAATTTATGGAATGAAAAAATATTTTTTTTTAAATCGTAAGATTAATGCCAATTCGATTCATACAATACAATTGTTTAAGTCATTTTAAACGTAACGACAAGGTAATTACTTCAATTAAACACGTTAGACTTTTATTAGAAAGAAGAAATAATGTCTTTTCAAAAGGCGACACTTAAATACTCTTTAATAAGTAGAAGTCCAACAATAAATCACAATTACGTGGTAATAGTCCAAAAATTAACAAAACCAATTAGAAATTTATTAATCCTACAAAAGTACAAAAGTAAGATAAATGCTTGGCATTTGCAATTCTTTCTAACTACAATAAAGAACTCAATGGATCCACAGCAGTTTTTTTCTTTCGAAAATACTTTCGTACAGCAAGGCAAATGAAAATCAGAAAGTCAATGATTTATTCTAGTTTATATCTTAAGCTGCAGAAAAAGATCAGAAATCAAGTTCAATTAATATCATTAACGAAAAGCACATTTGTTAAACAACTTGTTCTATACCAACATTTTTTTAAAAAAAGGAAATTTTAAGGTTTTATGAATTTTTTTTTTTTTTTTAGAATAGAAGTTATTGATTAATTTTTTTTCATCGTTAATTATAAATTTGTATAAAATTTATAAAATTAAAATTAAATTAAATAATTTTAAACATTACTAGATTTGGGATATCCCAAGATTTTGTATGGTAGTGTAGAAAATAATGATTTTGTATCACAAATGTTTAATATATCATAGCGTGTGATAAATAATTTTGTATCATAAATGTTTAATGTATCATATTGTGAGAGATATGTATCATATTGTAAAATAGTATAATAAATGTTTTCGTATCATAGGGTAGAAAATCAATGTAACAAATTATGGTAACACGTACTGCCGTACAAGTACTGTCGGGACAAGTATGCCCTCCGTAGCATGCATACATCGAACACAAGGTCCACTGATGCATAGAAAATATAGTATGATCGTGTATCGTGTGATTGTAGAATCATCATTAAATATTACAATGACATTTTTTAAAGGAATCTAGAATAATTTTATGTGTTGCAGAATAAAATTATAACTTTTAAAATCCATGATTAACTAAACAACTCTGGTCATATCCGATACCAACGATGGCATTTTGGATACGAACTCTCTGACATCAGAGAAAGTGTTAAAAATAAACTATTTAATAACTTTATGCGTCCACCAACGGTGCTGTCCGCAATCTTCCAGAAACATACACACCTGAATTCGAAAATCTTCCTCCCACCGTAATAGCCTGAATAAATCTTCTCATTTGGAGATGGACTTTAAAATCCTTGGGCCGTAACAGTCCGCTCGGCACAGCTCGTTATCTCTCGTTTTCGATAATTCCTCCGAAATCACCACCCTCCCCTCTAAGTACAGACCTAATGTCCTGCCGCATAATAGGTCTAAAAGCAAGGCGCAGTTGAAAATCACCACTCGTGAAATAAGGTTCATTGTTTCTGGGTTCGTAAATTGACCATTTCCGGAGGACGCTGGCGAGAATTATAAGCGGCGCAAATTACGAAGGCGTCCTCTTTTGCGCCGCTGAATTTTGGAAAGGTCGTTAGAAAAGGTGGGGTCTTTCCTTTTACAGTGCTAACTCGTATTGACAAATCACTCGGAATGCGCTATGGCTTCCTTGCTACCTTTGCTAATTGATGCTCGGGTCGTTAATAGTGTGCTTGGGAAGCTAAGACTTTCCATTGTTGGTTGAATATGTCTGAAGGATTCGCATGTTAGAGTGATACTGATTCATGTCACTGTGATACTGACTTTATTGCTGTGAAATCATTTTAATCTTAAATGAAATTGCGTTAAATTATAAATGAAAGACAATTTATAGTTCAACAACAGAAAGACACTTCAGAATATTTTTAGTGTTATGAAGAAACGTTTGTATCATATTTATACATTGCTTTTCTTTTATTTAATAAACCTTTTTCCGGGACTTATATTTGATATGATGAGGGCCTGAATGGCCGAGTGGCTTGCGCTCTGCCGTGGGTTTCGGGTTCGAGTCTCGGCGGTGCCATGACTGTTTGTAGCGGTTCGTAATCCACTTTAAACCGTAGGTCCCGGTCTAACATGATCGTAGAGCGTTGCGGAGGTATTGTTACTGCACGTCCGTAGCTTACGTCGGTGCAGCACTTGCCGAAAGCAACAAAGACAATTGTCTAAATGTTTGCCAACTTCATTAGAACAAACAAAAATATATTTGTTATGAATTAGGAAGACATCCTTTTTTTTAAGTTAAGCATTTTGAAAGGATCATTAAAATCGGTTCTTCCTTTCCAGAGAGCGGTCTGATGGCCAATTGACTAGTTGCTTGTCTTGTGGTCTTAATTTACAGTGCTAAATATTGACAAATCACTCGGAATGCGCTATGGTTTCCTTGGCCACCTTGCTAATTGATGCTCGGCTCGTTAATACTGTGTCGGAAGCTAAGACTTTCCATTGTCAGTTGAATATGTCTGAAGGATTCGCATGCTGGAGGTGGTGACTGTGATACTGAATTCATTTTAATTTTAAATGAAATTGCGTAAAATTGTAAATAAATATATAGTTATAGTTCTTATAATCATATTTTTGTGCTATGAAGAAATATTTATATAACATTTTTATTTTTATTTTAGAAGCCTTTTTCGGAAATTATATTTTATACCCTTTTCCACGGTAATGCATTTTGAAAATATCATTGGAAAAAGTCGGTTCTTCCTTTTCAGAAACTTTAAACTGTATGTGCCCGTCTATCGCTCTACGGTCATCTGTTAGACCTTATGTGCACAAGATGACCGTAGAGAGACAAACCAAACCTTTTCAGAGAGCGGCGTGATGGCCAATTGACTAGTGGTCTGGCCTTTGGTTTCCCTTTAAAGTGCTAACCCGTATTGACAAATCACTTGGAATGCGCTTTGGGTTCCTTCGCTAATTGATACTTAGATATTTAATACTATGGGCCTGTGCATGGGAAGCTAAGATTTTCCATTGTTGGTTGAATATGTCTGAAGGATTCGAGGTGGTGACTATGATACTGATTTCATTGTTGTGAAATTATTTTAATTTTTAATAAAATTGTGTAAAATTATAAATAAATGTATAGTTATAGTTCATAGTTCATATAATCATATTTTGTGTTATGACGTAATATTTATATCACATTTTTTTTAGAAGCCTTTTTCGGAAATTTGATACCCTTTTCTACGCTAATGCATTTTGAAAAGATTATTGGAAAAAAATCGGTTCCTCCTTTCCAAAGAGCGGCCTAAGGGCCAATTGGCTAGCGCTCTGGCCATTGGTACCACAGGTTTCAGATTCAAAACTTGGCTGTGGCTAAAATGGCTAGCGGTGCCTGCTAGGAATTTGAATCCTAATGGTTCGGAATCTACGTAAAAATTGTATTTAACTAGCCTAAAGTGCCACGATCTAACTAGCCTAAAGTGTGCAAAAAATGTCCATAGAGCAAAAATACAATTTTTCAGAGTTAACATAATTAAAAATTGGTTTGTCAGTTCAAATTTACTAAAACTATCTAATGCAAAGTAACCACTAATTTTTAATAAAGTAGTCATCATAAATTTAAACTTATAAGTAATTTTACAATAAAAATCTAATTTATCTGCACAAAGATTTGATAAACGACATTTAATTTTCTAAATTAAATCCTACAAAAAAGAAATAAATTTCTTTTTTAAAATATAAAATATAAATATCTTTTTTTCTTGGACGTACAATAGAATCGTATGCGTAGTGAATCTGGTGACATAGTATTATGTCCTTGAATTAAATAAAAACAAAAATTACAATTTAAATAACTGACCTTCGAGCAGTAAGAAAATAAATAGTTCGCTGGGCTCAATCGTTGACAAGTCTGTTAACAACAAAAAAAAAACTACTGCAAGGGATGACAGACAGCTCCTTTCAATTTCTTTTCACTCTTTTACATAGTATCAAATTCCTTTTATATTCTATATTATCCATTTACACTTGAACACAAAAAAAGGAGTTTCCAAAAACTCCTTAGTTATTGTAGATTGTTATGGAGATCCTTGGCCGCGTAGCGGCCACTAGCTCCTTCTTTGTAAAATGTTGAAACATAGCGGTGGTCTCATGCCCTTTGAGTTAATAAGCAAATAGATAATTAAATGTCCTTTTTTTTAAAGAGAATTATTTATTTAATAAAATTATAAAATAAAAAATATCAAAAATGTAGATGTTGATGAAATCAGTTGCATGTAATAACCCCGAATGAGCAAAGGTCAAATTAGGAGAAAAGCGAACTTTTTTCATCTAGGCAGTTGTAAGGAATTAATTTAAAATATTTAGAACAGTGCGAGGTCTTTTGCTATGTTTGCGGGAAAAAATATCATAATCGTAATTTTGCAGGATATTTAATACAGGGTTATTGATGTTTCACATATCATTATAGAATTTAGTAGAAATTTTGTGAACAAATTGTCTTAAACTTGGAATCGAGAGAGCTCGTCTAATATCGTCATTACGAAAGTACCAGGGTGAATTCGTTAACATTCCGAGAGTTTTGTTCTCAAGCCTTTGAATAATCAAAAACTCCTTTTTTTGTGTTCAAGTTGGAGTTTGGAAACTCCACATTTTTCCCATTCCATTTTCATTTCAAAATAAGATGGCAGCATATTCGAAATAACGAAAGAATCGAAAGAATCATACTTCTAATTAGCAAATAATAGAAAGAAATATGCTTCTTTACTAGTAAAAGGAATTTCATTTTTTATCCCTCGATAATTCTTAATTACTTACAATACTTTATTTTACATTTACAATCATACAACTTACAAGTATTATGCACTTATAGACCTAAAGTATGACAACAATCTCTGATACTTTCTGTAAATGTAGTGAAAAACCAGCATATAACTAACGGTTTCATACAAACATAATTTAAGGTTAACATTTCATTTTCTAGAGTAAACTGTACAGAAAACATTGTGCCAAAAAAAGAGATAGGACAATAGAACAGGATGCTTGGTGATTTGAAATATCATTTGTTTTAGAAGTAAACACAAGAAATGTCGAAAGTCTTCTGCAATTACAAGAAAGAAGCCAACAATTGAGAAGAAAATGAAAATCTACTCACTCTCGATACTATCTATAAGTATAATCAAAAATACCTAATACTTTAGATACCTTCTGTAAATGTAGTGAAAAAAGAGATCTTTTATGTAAATCTATTACCAACCTAGAACTAACAGTTTCATGCAAACATATTTTAAGGTTAACATTTCATTTTCTAGAGTAAACTTTACAGAAAACATTGTGCCAAAAAAAAGAGATACAACAGTAGAACAGGATGCTTGGTGATTTGAAATATCATTGGTTTTAGAAGAAATCAGAAGAAATGTCGAAAAACTTTTGCAAATTACAAGAAAGAAGTTGGCAACAACTAGGAAGAAGATGATAATCCACTCACCCTTGATATTATCTATAAGTATAAGCAATAATCCCTAATACTTCAGATACTTTCTGTAAATGTAGTGAAAAAAAAACTATTACCAACCTAGAACTAAAGGTTTCATACAAACATATTTTAAGGTTAACATTTCATTTCTAGAGTAAACTGTACAGAAAACATTGTGTCAAAAAAAAAAAAAAACATACAACAATAGAACAGGATACTTGGTGATTTGAAATATCTATTTGTTTTTAGAAGAAGAAAACACAAAAATGTTGAAAAATCTTCTGCAAATTACAAGAAAGAAGCCAACAATTGAGAAGAAAATGAAAATCCACTCACCCTTGATACTTCCTATAAGTATGGCAACAATCTCTGATACTTTTTGTAAATGTAGTGAAAAAGAAATCTTTTAAAACTATTACCAACACAGAACTGATGGTTTCATATAAACATATTTTAAGGTTAACATTTCATTTTCCAGAGTAAACTGTACAGAAAACATTGTGTCAAAAAAGAGATACAACAATAGAACAGGATGCTTAATTTGAAATACTTTATTTGTATGAAACATCATTTTTTCAAAAATGTCTTTAAATACTTCAGATACTTTCCGAAATGTGAAAAAAAGTCTTGCAAATTACAATAAAGAAGTTGGAAAACAAAAAAAAAAGAGATAACAATAGAAGAAGATGATTTAAACATCCCCCTTGATATTATCTATAAGTATAAGCAAAAATGTTCAATTCAAATACTTCAGATACTTTCTGTAAATGTAGTGAAATAAAAGGAATCCTTTAAAACTATTACCAACCTAGAACTAACGGTTTCATACAAACATATTTTTTAAGGTTAACATTTCATTTTCTAGAGTAAACTGTACAGAAAACATTGTGTCAAAAAAAGAGATACAACAATAATAGAACAGGATGCTTAGTGATTTGAAATATCATTTGTTTTAGAAGAAACCACAAGAACTGTCAAAAGTCTTCTGCAAATTACAAGAAAGTTTTCTGCAAATTACAAATTGTATCTTCTGAAAATTACAAGAAAGAAGCAACAATTGAGAAGATAATGAAAATCCACCCAACCGTTATACTTTCTATAAGTATGGCAACAATCTCTGATACATTCTGTAAATGTAGTGAAAAAAAAACTATTACCAACCTAGAACTAACGGTTTCATACAAACATATTTTAGGGTTAACATTTCATTTTCTAGAGTAAACTGTACAGAAGACATTGTGTCAAAAAAAGAGATACAACAATAGAACAGGATGCTTAGTGAGTTGAAATACTATTTGTTTTAGAAGAAAACACAAAAAATGTTGAAAGTCTTCTGCAAATTGCAAGAAAGAAGCCAGCAATTGAGAAGAAAATGAAAATCCACTCACCCTTGATACTTCCTATAAGTATGGCAACAATCTCTGATACTTTTTGTAAATGTAGTGAAAAAGAAATCTTTTAAAATTATTACAGACATAGAACTAACGGTTTCATACAAGGTTAACATTTCATTTTCTAGAGTAAACAGTACAGAAAACATTGTGTCAAAAAAAGAGACACAACAATGGAACAGGATGCTTAGTGATTTGAAATATCGTTCCTTTCAGAAGATAAACACAAGAAATGACAATTTAAGTACAGAAAGGAAGTAGATAGTTCGCAGGACACAATCACGGCTGAAAAGCCTCGGCAAATTACAAGAAAGAAGTTGGCAACGAGGGAGAAGAAAGGGGAAAATCCCCAACCCCCTTCTTTTCTCTTCACCCTTTTGTATCTCCATCAAAACTTTTCTTTGATTCCATTTCCCCCACTTTTCCATTCCATATTACATTCCATTTTCGTTCCAAAATGTGGAAGAAGGGAACCTGGATCCTTGACGATGCGACAAAACGGATCAACCATGAAAAGGAAGAAAAAGAGATTTTGAAAGTTCCTTTATTTATTTATCATTTTTATATGTCTTTCTGCTCGGTGCCGGTGGTGCTTCTTCTTCTATCTTTTCCCTTCTCCTCCTTCATTCTTCGTTTTCTTATTTGGTGGTACTTTTTTTTTGTCGTCGTACTCACACTCCCCTCTCTCCCTTCACATAAAATGGCAGAAAAAAAATTTAGAAGGGACAAGAAAAAAAAAATGGTTAAGAATGAAAGCTAGGCACCCTACCCCCTAGAAGAAAACGGGACCTACAAAAAAAAAAAAAAAAAAAAAAAAAAAAAAAAAAAAAAAACTGTGAAGATCTTGCAGAGTTGGTGAAAAAGTAAAAGCTGCATAAATGTCGGGCAAGTAATGGACAATTTTTTTTTCCACCACTCTTATAAAGGTGCTTATTTTTTTTATAAGTTGCATTATCTTTCCTCCTCTTCAGTACCAATGACAACTTTTTTCTGTTGAAGTTATTTTTTTTCCCTGTGAAAGTTTCTCGCTAGGGAAAAAAAGAATTAAAAGAGTGCATTCAATGCGTTAATATTTTAGAGGCATCTGTCCAATATATCGCTGATTATTTGCCCAAAGAAAGAAAGAAAGAAAGAATAATAAAAAGGTCTTCTTCGTAAGTTGTGCTGAAGCTCTTAAGAATAAACTTGTTAAGTTAGGAAGCGTATCTAAAATTAATGAACAACTTCTCGAGCCCCAATGTGCTTCGACTCAGTTTAAAAACAAATACTGGGCTGTTTAAAAGCACTTTAGCGCTTTGTTTTGCCAAGATTTAATGGTATTGTTTTAGTTTCTGGTGGGAATTTTCATTAGTTTTATCAAGGGGTAAAGAAAATAATAATTTGTAATAAAAGATCCTTTTACACTAAGGTTTCTAATGTATTTGCCATTGCTGAATAATGAATTTTTATATATTTTTAATGAATCAATTAAGATTGGTCTTTGTATCTTGATTCAAGAGATAAATTGTAAAAAAAAAAATAAATAAAGAAGATTTTTACAAAATGGTAAAATTGAAAAATAGATGTTGTTGAAAGATACAATTTAAATCTAAATAACCATATCAGACTTTTAACATATCTATTCATTTAAAAATAATATCGTCTGTATACTGGCAGTTATAGATATTTAAAGTCCTGGTTAACTATATATATTTTTGCCTATATATATATATATATATATTACATATTTAAAGTCCTGGTATAACTTTATCTGACTATTTTCGCGTAGTTGCTTGCCTATGCATTTGGTCTATGGATCTGCAAAATAGGTGGGTCAAATATCATTCTCATTTGATTAGAGGATTTCAAAGTTATTGTAATGGCGCTAGTTATTTTTGGGTTCGAGTCTCGGCGATGCCATGTTTTGTAGAAGGATTTAAAACCGTTATTTATGAGTAGATCTGACAACTCTACCCCGTAAAAAGAAAACATCTCCTGTTTTGAAATTTGCCAATAGGCAGACTGGCCTTGGCCCACCATGGGGTTGTCACGCCATTGAAGAAAACGTACATTTTTTCCTCCGTTCCATATGCACTTTTTCACTTTACAGACAGTGAGTATTCATTCATGTAAAAAATGGTATATCATTTGACCCACCAATTTTGCAGCTCCATAGACCGAATGCATAGGCACTACTACTAAACCACACCACATCACTGTGCCTAGAGCTGAGTTGTCCCTATACGGTTTGAGAATGATGTGGGTGAGAAGTCTGACTGGGTTCTGTGGCGCTCTACGGTCATATGAGACCGGGACCTACGGCTTAAAGTGGATTCCGAAATACCACAAACATCCATGGTACCACCAAGACTCGAACCCGAAACCTGTGGAAAACTATGGAACCTACCGCCAGTCACTCAGTCATCAGGATCCAATCTAATATCTGCATGTATAATCTTTTTTAAATAAAACAAAAACCTAAATAAAACGAAACCTGTGGCACCGAGTGCCAGACACTCGGACATTCAGGCCGCGAATGCATAGGCAAGCAAATGGGCGAAAATAGTCAGAATAAGTTATACCAGGACTTTAAATATGTAGTATCTACAGTAGACAAACGATATAGATCCACAATGGGGCTGCTGCGCCAATGAAGAAGAAACATAGACAAAAAGTCTTTAAATGTAAGAACATTCATTCGTTTTTTTCTCACCCTCAACAAAAAGTTAATTGAAAAAGCTATTAGGATGGTTGTTTTTATGTGGAATATAAGTTATTGTCCATCAATAGTTGTCATGTCGAATTATCTGAGACTGAACTCTCCACCAAGACATTAAAGAATGCAAATTATCATTAGCAAATTATTTAAATTGATAATTAAAAAAAAAAAGAAATACACTTCCACCCAAAATCACGAAAAGCAAGATTCGATAGTAATTAAATATCCCAATTTGGACAAGTTGAATTAAATCATTTGCATCAAACATAAAAGCATAAAGAGGACAAGCAAAGATGATCAATTAATCACGTTTGTTTGTCGTCAACAAAAGAAAAGTCATTAAGCCATCGATTCCACACAATCCCACAGCAGGGTGGAGGGCTTTTAGAAAATGTACCAAGGACAACCTTATTGCGACATAACTCAACACAGCAAAACATATTACACTAAAATGTAATCAATGACAAAACGTTATATTATTTCTTCAGAAGAGCGAATACTAATAGAAACGGGCTCATACATTGCAAAAATTGAGGCAAGAGCGAATTATCCTTGAACATTTCATTCTCGAAGGGCAACACTAACAGCAATAATCATCCATGATTTTTTGCGTAGGCCTTTCTTTGTTAAATTGTTCTTCTTAAGTCATCAATACCGCAGAGAAGTTTAACCTTACGTGTTAGGATGGGCCTACATTGTGAAAGTCAAGGTAAATAAGAATTAATCCTTGAATTTTTCAAACGTAATGGCCAAGACTTCGAGTTAGCAACAATTATTTATGGTTTTCGCGTGGGTTTCTTTTACTTACGATGTCTTTAAAATTAGTTTTAATCAAAGTCAAATTTTTTAAAGTAATATGAGTATAAATTATAAAATTGAAGACAAAGCTGGATTTATTCTTGAAAATATAATGTATACTTACGCTTTATAAACAGACATTTCTATACTATCAATTTTCTTTGTTTAAAGTTTTCAGGTAATAATAATAATTTAATGCTTTGTAATAACATTATAATAATCAACTTTCTTTTTTAAGTTTTCAATAATAATAATAATTTTTTTAAAATAATAATAATAATTTACGATAATAAAATGTAATATTTTATTGCTCAATTTTTCAGGTAATTAAAATAATTTTTTAATTTTAAAAATATAATATAAATTATAAAGTTTGAAGACAAAATGGATTTTATAATAATAATAATTTTCTTTGCTTAAATTTTCAGGCAATAATTATAATTTTGTAAGCACACATTTCTATATTATCAACATTTTTTGTTTAAGTTTCAGGTAATAATAATAATTTTCTTTGCTTAAGTTTTCAGTAAATGATAATAATTTTTTTAAGTAACATGAATATAAATTATAAAAATTATTCCTGAAAAGTCCTTATTCCGTTATTCCTATATAATGTAGATTTATACTTTGTAATCAGACATTTCTATATTAACATTTTCCTTTGCTTAAACTTTTCAAATAATAATAATTTTTTTTAAGTAACATGAGTATAAATTATAAAGTTGAAGACAAAGCTGGATTTATTCTTGAAAATATAATGTATACTAATGCTTTGTAAGCAGACATTATATTATCAATTTTATTTGCTTAAGTTTTCAGGTAATAATAATAATTTCCAATGCAAATGACAAAATTAATAGGACGTGCCTGTAATGTAAAATCAAAAAATGAAGGATATTCATCAGTTATTTTGCATATGAAATACAAAATATCATTTGGCATCTGTTCGAGATTTTAACATAAATTTGCTTGCGGAAATAATTTTTTCCTTTTATTTCATTCATTAAACAAGATATAATATTGAGCTTCATACGTTAAGATCTAAAGATAGGTAAAAATCAAGAATAAAATAATTTATTATCGAAAATTTCGTATCACAAGAGCCAAAAACATGTCTATAATATTCTTTTAGCCAAGCATTTTTGTAAAAATATTTTTATAGAAATTTTTTTAACAAGAATTTATTTAAAAACTCAAATTTATGTAGAAGAATAACATACACATATTATAAATTCGTACTGAAAAAAATTATTTTTTTAAGATTTTGCTTAAGAAGAGCGAAACTAAAGATATTCGTTCTTAATTCATCAGCACTTTTTTTAAAAATTTTTCACAGCAATCTTGCTCTAAGAATTCATTTAAAGAAGCAATAATGACATTCCATTTATACATTGGGAAAAACTTGCACAATAGAATCTACAAGGAGACAATACAAAATTTTCACCGACAACATTCCTTTTTGCCTGGCGCATGGTCCAGTGATAACGCACTCCGATAGCATACAGGAGGGTCGAAAACACTGCCGAAGTCCATCTCAGTCACTGCTTTAAGAAAAGAAAATACTCTATGGCTGTTGTAATGTCTGTAAAATGTCTTGCATCCATAAACAAGCTGCTTGTTGTATTTCCGTATTTTCTTTCTTACAACAAGGATATGCTGACCATCCGGAAAGGTAATGTCCTCTCCTCATCACTCATCGATGGACTGTTCATGGCACGCATCAATGGAACTCAAAGCCTACCGATGTTTAAAAAAAAAAAAAAATATAAAAAAACCCATTTCCCCCCTTCTCGTACCTTAGTAGTAACCTGCGCAGCAAGCGTTCTAGTAAACTCAGATTCAAATCCACTAGCAGCGTCTGTTGAGTCACTGTTTTCTGTTACAATATTCCCGATGGCGACT
Organism: Caerostris darwini; assembly: GCA_021605075.1. Classification (NCBI taxonomy): domain Eukaryota; kingdom Metazoa; phylum Arthropoda; class Arachnida; order Araneae; family Araneidae; genus Caerostris; species Caerostris darwini. Next base: position 161,858 of record BPLQ01008094.1, on the reverse strand, counting down.
GTGACAATGAATATAAGTGAATGAATTCAGAATGAATTCAATGCGACACATACATGCGAGGTGATTATCCTTAAAGGTCCACCCTGAAGCTAATGTCCTATCCTAATCACCCGTCGTTAGGCTATTCATGGCATAATATATCAGTGGAAGACAAGGCCCATCGATGTTTAACAAAACAAACAACCTTAGCAGCAACGTTCGTAGCAAACGTGCGAGTAAACTCAGATTCGAACCCACTAGCAACGTCTGTTGAGTCACTGCTTTCAGAAACAAGATTCTCAATGGCGACTGTGACAATGAATATAAGCGTCTCGTACTGTCCAGTCAGACTTACAGGTAAAAGTTTTCCTCCACGGGACACAGACATGTCCTTAAAAAAGTCCTCTCATAAGGTAATGTTCATCCTTCATCACTCGATAGGCTACTCATGACATACATCAATGGAACTCAAAGCCCACCAATGCTTAACACCAACCAAAAATTTTTGCCCCGTCTTGTATCTTAGTAGTAACGTGCGCATCAAAAGTGAAGAAAACTCAGATTCAAATCCACTAGCAGCGTTCGATGAGTCATTGATTTCAGAAACAAGATTCCCGATGGGCGACTATGACAATGAATATAAGTGTCTGGCACTGTTAACTGCTGGATTTTTCCGGCTTTTTCCTATATGACATATGAATACTAGTCAGCTACCACAGGCTGGCCAGTATTCACATCCTGGCAAAAAAATCTTCACGAAAAATGTCCTCTACTCATGGCCTGTTATATATATATATATATAAACTGTATTTTATACTAACATCTTTTTTTGACAACCATACTTTTAAATCACATTTAAGAATTCAAACTATGCATTAGACTGAACATACATTATAAGAGGTACAAACAGGCCCGAATTTAGATGAAAAGAGGCCTCTAGGCTATTTCACCACTTATGAGGCCCTTTCACCTCCCATTTTTAAGTTTGTAAATTACTTATTATGTTTGTTTATTATTCATATGTGTAGAAATTCTCCTTATTTTTGATTCAGTGTTTAAGTGTTTACTGTTTTTAGAATAGTGTAATTCTAATTTTGCTAACAATTTGAATGTAGGCCCCTCTTGATCTTGAGGCAATAGGCTGAAGCCTAGTTGGCCTATAGGAAAATCCCCTGGATACAAGTCCTTCAATATTTCAGATAAGAGATTCAAAAGCAGCTGCATCCAGCCAGTATCCACCCCTGAATTCACACGTTATTTCTTGCTGAAGTGCTTTTTTTTATTTTTCCTTCCTTCAGCGATTATCATTGTTGAATTCAAACGTCGAAATTTTACAACCAACCCAGAAGTAGAGAGAGGGGTTGGCAGAAGGGTGGACAAGGATGGATTGAAGTTGGTGGATGCGGGTCGGAGGGTGTTGCAATTTCCTCCCATGTCCTTCAGGGTGGAAGGCATATTAGATAACCCCACTGATATGTGGGCCCTGGTGAAGAGATGGGGGGAAGGTAAACACTTGAAAGTTGGAGGCCAGAGAGTTAGAGAGGTCGGTGTCAAAATCCACCCACATGACGTTCCGTGACGTCTGGAGAGCGTGTTGTCTCAATGGGGAAGATAGACTGGAATGGGAAATTAAGGTGGTGAGTAAACACGCCAGTGGATAAATGAAAGGGAAAATAATGGCTCGCAAAAAGTAAACACTTACATTAATATTTATTAAATAGGAATACATTATTCAAAATCCGCCTCGTGTTTTGTTTGTTAAAGAAGACATAGATGAAGTATGCGTCTTTTGTAATACCATCTGTTGTTAGTTAAATTATTGGCAGTAAATATAAAAGGTTATCATATGTCTGCAGCAAAATTGACCACAATAAAAATCAGCTTGAAATAAAGACAAAGAAGAAGTAGCATATAAATGTGGAGGATTGTGAAATATTTTTAGATGTAATTATTATTGTAAAATACGTATTAAATCTTTAGATGTGTTTTTACAAGTATCTAATTCTTGTGAAAACTGTTTTAATTAATTATGTTACAAACACACTTCTCTTCACATAATGTCGTATTAAATTCAAAATAGATAATTAAAGTTAAGCAGGTTAACGTTTTTTTAATGAGTTATTTTTAATTTGTAATTAACAAAAAATTAAAAATAATAAGATAAAAATGATAATTTATTAATTATTTCTCAAAGGTTTTCTTAGTTAATAGTCACTCTTGTAGACAATAATTATTTTTACGTAACTATTGAATAAAAATTGAACTAGTTTTATTATTACTTTTTACATAAGTTTTATCCTCTAAGAAGTAAAATTTCTCAGAATATTTTTTTTAGTAGAAATTACTACACATAAAAATTAGAAGCTCATTTATTATTATTAGGTATTATGAAACATTATTTTAATTACATTTGTCTTTTGATGGACTAATAGTAAAATAAAAAATGCAATTATAAGTTAATTTTTAATTGATGATAATTAGAAGTTAATTTTTAATTGATAACCATAAGTTAATTTTTAATTGATTTAATTATGCTATTTTTTAATTGATTTAATTATGTTATTTTTAATTGATTTTTAATAACATAGTTTTATAAGTTGAATTTGATAATTTTCAAGCACTGTTTAACTAAAGTTATATTAAAAAGGTGCAACTAATGTAAATATTATTTTCAACAATATTTTCTGATGTGCAAGAATCAGGTTTGGTTTGGTTTATCGCACTATGGTCCTTTTTGGCACATTTTAGGCTAATTAGACCAGGACCTACTGTTTAACATGTATTCCAAATCCCTAACAAACACCCATGCCACAGTCAGGATTCGAATCTGAAACCTGTGGCATCAAAGGCCAGAGGGCCAGCCAATTGGTCATCAGGTGGAGCTTGACCATAAATCTGGCTTAACTTGAAATTTGGCTGAATTTGCTACTTAATGCTACAATTGCATGAGCAGCAGTAATCATTATGAAGTTTTTTTTTTTTATCTTGCCCACATTTAAATCTTTTACTTAGACAAAGTAATTTTCATCATTTACTATGATGTTCAGTCTGCAATTAAGGTGTTTTATCTGTAATATAGGTGTTTTGTGATTTGCTTCAAATTCTGCGTTAGCCAAAGGTGAACCACGTACAAGCAGAACTTTTCTCCATCATTTTTGAATGAATTTCATAAATCAATATGATGGTAAAAACTCAGTGGAAGGACTTTCTATTCAACGGAACGGCATGATGGACAACTGGTTAGAGCTCTGGCTTTGGTTCTAGGCTTCAGATTCGTAATCTGGCTGTGATGTTAGTGGTTGAGAATCCACATAAAGCTGTAGGTCCCGGTCTAATTAACCTAAAGTGTTCAAAAAGTGACCGTAGAGCGACAAACCAAACCAACGGATTTATCAGCATAAACGCATGATCTTCGGAATAGCCGTGTTCTTATCGCAATTGAGAACCAGGCTTCACTAATTAGAGCTAATTGTGGCCTGATGACCAATTGGCTAGCGCTGTGGCCTTTGGTATTACAGTCTTCAGGTTCCAATCCTGGCGATGGCATGGATGTTTTTTAGTGTTTCGGAATCTACATTAAACTTCTGTCCTGATCTAATTAGCTTAAAGTGTACGACAAATCTCATCGCCGTAGAGAGACAAACCAAACCAAATCACTAATTCGAAAACCTCATACACTATCCATATTTTTAATTATAAAATATAATTTTATTTTTACGAGAAAAAAACCTCTTTTAAAAATAAAAAATAAAACAAATTTCTAATTTCGGACCTACTGTAATTACTTTTCATAAAGTAAATAAATAATAGGAATCGATATAATTGAACCATTTCAAGTAAACGAGATTTTAACGAAGGCAACCGATTATTTTTCTTTCCAACCCCCCCCCATCCCCAATACTTACAAAACAATCAAAACTGATCCAACAACGATTCTAAAACTACCACGAAAATGCTCCGATGAAAACATTAACATCAACATATCCAAACCCATTTAACTTAACGTTCATTCCACTGATAAGCGAAATCTATAAAAACATCGGAAACAACCATAAAAAAAGAAAGAAAAAGAAAATAAACAAATAAATAGAATAAAATGTTGAAGGAAGGGAGTAAAAGAAAAAAAAATCGTCTGACGCATACCTTTACAATTCTCTTGTGACGAAAACTGTTTTAGATGGAAATGAAGGTAGCTCTATGCTTAAATTTTTTTCTTTCTTTCTTTCTTTGGGTATACTTTCTATTCTTTTCTTTTTCAAAACCAGTGAAAAAAATATATAAATTCTATAGCAAAAGAATACCCCAGGCCTTACAAAGTGGAAATAATAACAACAACAACTGGGAGCAAAAAAAAAAATTTATATATCTATAGATATATTTAAGAAAAAAAAAGAAAGAAAAAAAAAACTAGGTAGATATTTTTTTAACGAGTCAAAATGGCCCCGTATCAGCACATCTGCTTTTACCCCATAAGTTTTGAAATGTGCTTGTGGTTTGGGCTCTTTATAAATTATTCAAACTTTTGCAAAGGCTTAACATGGCTGCCTGAAATATATCTATATAGATTTAACGTAAAAGAAATGCATAGCCGGGAAGTCCGACCAAAAAGGAACGGAAAAAAAAATCTAGAGAAAAAAAAAAAATTGAAAAGGGGATAGTAAAAAAAAGACGTCTAGGCGATTGAAACTGAATATTAAATTTCCGATATATATAAGGGAAATTTTTAGGAAAATGCAGGTGTCGTACGCTGCTTAACTTACGCTACGTTATAGCTAAAGCAGTTCGATTTTTTACGATATATTCTTCGAATAAAAAAAAATCTAAATTTTTTTTTATTCAAAGAATATATACCTCTATAGTAGAACGTTTTTTAAGTGAGATTTTCCAAGATTTTATTCGGTATATTTTCACATATTTTTCAGACGATTTTAATGTGTGAAAAATGCGTATCGTTTGCACCAAGCCGATTCAGCAGATTTTTTTACGCAATATAGCAAAAGATAAAAAAAAATTGTTTATTCGAACGTTCGAAGAAAGGTTGCTTACGAAATTCGCAACGGTTTCGAATATAAAATACCAAATTCTGTATGCGATACGTTCTTATATACATCTATATTATGGTTGGGTGAATTCACCCCTTTTTTCAATGTTTGGAACAATTTAAGGAAGCTTTTAGAACTTTATTTTTATCTTATTTAAATATAATAATAAAAATGAAATCTGTTGCACGTGCTGTTTTGATCGTAACAGTTTTATTTTTGTATTACAAAAGATTTTCATAAATAATTTAATGGTTTAACTACTTTTAATCTTATTTAAATACGTAACACAATAAAAATAAAAATTGTTTATCTTGCTATATAATTTTATTTTATATTGTAAAGGATTTTTATTCATATTTTTACGTTTTATTTATTGTATTCAAATGCATTAAATGAAATAAATATGCATTGACTTGTAAAAAAAAAATTGACATGGAAAAATCCCTTCAGGATTAGCATATATTTAATTTATGTACAGTAAAAATAATTTTGTGAAGTAGGAAATAATAAAAAATTAGTAAAGTAAGAAATCAAATAACGTTTAGTAAAAAATCAAGTAAAGTTTAGTTAAAAAGTTTAGTTTAGTAAAAAATCAAATAAAGTTTAGTAAAAAAGTTTAGTTTAGTACAAAATCAAATAAAGTTTAGTTTAGTAAAAAATCAAATGAAGTTTAGTTTAGTAAAAAATCAAATAAAATTTAGTAAAAAAATTTAATTTAGTAAAAAAATTAGTTTAGTAAAAAAAATTAGTTTAGTAAAAAAATCAAATAAATTTTAGTAAAAAATTTTAGTCTAGTAAAAACTCAAATAAAGAAATTGTTGAGTAATATTATGTTAATGGATTTAACATTATGCTTAATTTTTTGCAGTAATTAAGCGCAGAAGAGAATATTTAAATCATTTTTCTTAATTATTATATTTTATAATCATACCTAAAGGTAACAATCGCAAATATGTGTTGATCCAAAGAGGCTTATCTTTTTAAATGTGTTATTTAGTAGCAAGCACATCTACATCGTTTAGCGTTAATTTAAGAAAAAAGGTACATGTTTTCGACATTACACATATTTCCACATATTCATACACAATTGATCACTCAAATACATCATTGTGAAGGAAGTATACAATAGCTTTGAAATTAACTTGATAGATCATGGATGGATCATTGCAGCATATAAACGAATTACGTGCACCAAAGAAACCCCTTATGCAATACAAATAGAACACAAAGCCTTCTGTTTAATAAAGCCTCATGTGGAAAAAGACAGTCATGCGAATATGTTTCTAAGTGTTTTGTTGTTTAATACAAGTGGACATTGTGTTCCATGCCACTTACTGTCCACTTGCCTTACTGGCATGCATGCCACTTACTGTCCACTTGCCCTACTGTTATGCAAGCTACTTATTGTTCACTTACGGTGATGCATGACACTTTCTGTCTATGTGCCTTACTGTCATGCATGCTACTTATTGTCCCCTTGCCTTACTGTCATGAGCATTGTCCACTTGCACTAAGTAGCATTTTCCCCTTGCACTAAGTAGCATTGTCCACTTGCACTAAATAGCATTGTCCACTTGCCTTACTGTCCTATATGCCACTTACTGTCCACTTGCCTTAATGTCATGCATGCTGCTTATTGTACACTTGCTTGTACTTACATCTCATGTTGCTTGCATAATAATAATGATTATGGTATTTGTTATCCTTTGTCACATTAATTATTTTTTATACATTTGTAGATTTATTTTGTAGATTAATTATTTTTTATCTTTTTACATTGTACGAAATAAAGAAAACGATAAAATAAAACACACATGCGTAAAAGTAAACATTAAAGAAATAATAACAATAAATATTGAATAATAATTCAATTTAAGAAACAAAATTTTTATATCAGTTGTTTATGGTAAATTAAAATATGACAAAAGTTGTTTAATTTAAAATATATAAATATAACAAAGTAAAAATATCTAAATGCAAACGAGATAGTTTCAAAACCACAGAAATTTAAAATTTTTGTTTTCAAAAGTTTCTTTAAAATAAATTTTATTCCGGCCAACTATTCTAGGCTCAGAAGGTTTTGACACAAAAAAAAATCTTCAAACTTTGTTATATTGTATAAAATAAGAATAAGTTAAACAAAAAAAAACAAAAAAAAGAAACTCGGGTAATAATTTTTTTAAATTATGTTTTAATTTAATTAATTTAATTCTGTTTGTGATACAAGTTAAAAAAAAAGAAATTTTTTTAAAAATGCCACTGAAAATTTTAAATTATATTTAAAAAGTATATATAATGAAAAGGTTTGAAAATTATTTCATTGTAGTTTATCACAACGGCTATAGCCCGAAATTAATTTTCTTTTTAATTGATGGAAATAAAATCATGTTAATAATCATCATAATCATCTTAAATAAAATCATTTTAATACTCATAATAATCAGATTAAATAAATTCATTTCAATTATCATTATAATCATTTTAAATAAAATCATTTTAATAATCATAATAATAATTTTAAACAAAATAATTCTAATAATCATTTTAATATACGTAATCATTTTAAATAAAATTATTTTAATAACCATAATAATCAATTTAAATAAAATCATTTTAATAATCAAAATAACCATTTTAAATAAAATCATTTTAATAATCATAACAGTATTTTTAATTACAATCATTTTAGTAATCATAACGATAATTTTAATTAAAATCATTTTAATAATCATAATAATCATTTTTATTCATTATAAATAATTAATCATAGTAAATAATCATTAAATAATCAATCATAGTAAAAAATTAAGAATTATTAAATGAACTCACTTATTTATGTTAATTAAATAACTCTTAAAACGTATCTATTTAGTAAAAAATGAAAGCCCCTGCTACTATAACTGGAAGCGTGGTTTCATTGTTCACTCATTAAAATTTTTCTGAATAATTTTTACAGTTTCTATTTAAGTTTTAACTTTTTACTAATTGTTATCGAAATTCATGTGCATTTTATAATTAACTTCAAATTTCGATTTTTAATTAAATCAATTTTACGTAAATACTTTTATTAAATTTTTAATATTAATTCTAATGTAGTTTTTTACTTGATTTTCTACTAGAGCATTCCTCGCTGTTGCAGAACAGAGGTTAGAAATGTTTTGATTAAGAGATAAAAATATTTGAAATTTTTTTAAATGGATATATTCATTTTTAAAAAATTAAAAATGAATATTTTTAATTTCGTTTAAAATAAAACTGAAAAGTTGAAGTTGATTCTCCAATTTTAAACGTATGCAAATTTATATGTTTTTTTTTTTTTTTTATATTTGATTCTAACAAATAATAAAGGCAACTTTAAAAAAAATAGAATGGAAAGAGAATCAAAAATTTCACTTGAATCGATGTTTTTTCCATTTTATATGAAAATGATATCTTTTGCACGATAATAAACCTATTATTTACGTTTAAAACATATAAATGACTTTGATAAAAATTTAAAACAATATGAAAATGTCGTTCATCATTGATTAGATTATTATAAACATGAAAATAAAGAACAATTATGTTTAATTAAAAATGTATTTTTCAACTGGACTGATACCATTTTCATAAAATGGCTTATATGACCCTTTTCCAATGGATGTATTGCTTATAATTCAATTTGCATAATTTCATATCAAGAATCCTTAATCTAATGGACGGCATAATTCTCCAATCAGCATTAACTAATGTGAAGGTCAAAGTTCAAATTTTAGAAGGTCAAAGCTCAAATCGATAGATTTTTTAAATAATCAAAGAAAATATACAGAAAATTCTTTTAAATTATTAAGAATCCAATAATAGTACTAAATAAGTACGTTTTTTTTTTTTTTTTACTATTGTTTAAAACTGAAATTATTTAAAGTTAGAAAATCCTAAAATTTAAATGCATCAATAACTATTAAGATATCAAATTAAAAGTTATGCCACCACGTTATTGATCATGAAAAAATAAATTAAATGTGCAGAAAAATAACAAATAGGAAGAAAAAATATTTTAAAATTAATCTATCGTAATTTCATTAAGTCATATTTTAAAACTGAATTACATTTTTAAAAATATATTGATTGCTTACATTGATTATTGATTGAAATTAATAAATATTATAAAGAACTAAATATTGTTTTAAAATCAACTATTACCTTCATAAAAAAAGTGCAGAATATTGATCTGTAAATACAATCAGTATTTTAAATCGCTTATTAAATAAATGATAAATGCTTAAAAATATTATTATTATCTTTAAATAATTAACATATAACTAATATCTCAAACTTGAATAACATATTTAAATAAACCAGTTTTGAAACTATAATCATCTTTTATAAGATTCATTGTAAGAATTCTAAATTTTCGTTAAAAGAATCAATAAAATTCAGTGTTTTGTTTATGAGTATTTACACATGTTTATTTTATTAGTTAATTTATTCTCTGTTTTTAATTGATTGGAAACAAATACTTTATTTCCAGTTATTTGATTATATATTCTTATTAATTTTAATGAAAAATTTATTTATTACGATTTTATTTTAATAAATTATTCGAAAGTATTGTATAATATATTCAAAAATTCGTTGAATTAAAAATTAAAACAATGTACAATGAAAGTTTTATTCACAGAGGTAATTTTTTAATGAAAACTCTTAATAATTCTATTTATATTTCCTTAAAAATTTATTTTAACAATTAAAAATAATGATCATTATAAACAGCTATTAAAAAGTATGCATAATTTATCTCAAACATGAAAAAAAATTAATTAATTAATATTGAATTAAAAATTAAAACTATGTACAATGAAAATTTTAAGTGTAAAGGTAATTTTTTAATGAAAACTTTTATTAATTCTATTTATATTTCTACAAAAATTTATTGAAACAATTAAAAATAAGGATAATTATAAACAGTGCTTAAAATGTGTACATAATTTATTTCAAACATGAAAAACAAATTAAATAACATTGAATTAAAAATTAAAATAATGCGCAATGAAAATTTTAATCGTAAACATAATTTTTTAATGAAAACTTTTAATAATTCTATTTATATTTCTGTAAAAATTTATTTTAACGATTAAAAATAAGCATAATTATAAACAGTGCTTAAAATGTGTACATAATTTATCTCAAACATGAAAAACAAATTAAATAATATTGAATTAAAAATTAAAATAATGCGTAATGAAAATTTTAATCGTAAACATAATTTTTTAATGAAAACTTTTAATAATTCTATTTATATTTCTGTAAAAATTTATTTTAACGATTAAAAAAAAAGCATAATTATAAACAGTGATTAAAATGTGTACATAATTTATCTCAAACATGAAAAACAAATGAAATAATATTGATTAAAAAATTAAAACAATGTACAATGAAAATTTTAATCGTAAAAATAATTTTTTAATGAAAACTTTTAATAATTCTAATCATATTTCTTTAAAAATTTATTTTAACAGTAAAAAATAATTGTAATTATAAGCTACCATTAAAAAGTGTATAAAGTAATTAATTATTTTTTTTAAATTTGAAATAAATTATGATTTATCTCAAACTTAAAAAAATAATTAATTAATATTTAATTGAAGATTTTAATCGTAAAGGCAATTTTTAACGAAAACTTGTAATAATTCTATTTATATAAATGTAAAAATTTATTTTAACAATTAAAAATTATGATCATTATAAACAGCCATTAAAAAGTGAGCATTTACCTCAAACATGAAAAAAAATTAATTAATTAATATTGAATTTAAGATTTAATTATATATTAAAACAATGAACAATGAAAATTTTAATCGTAAAAGGTAATTTTTTCAATTAAAACATTTAATAATTCTATATTTCAGTAACAATTTATTTTAACAATCAAAAATAATATTATTTATAAACAACTATTAAAAAGAGCACACAATTTATCACAAACATGAAAAAAAATTAATTAATTAATATTGAATTAAAATTGAATTAAAAATTGAAACAATGCACAATAAAAATTTTAATTGTAAAGATAATTTTTTACGAAAATTTTTAAAAATTCTATTTATATATTTTTTAAAATTTATTTTAACAATCAAAAATAATGTTAGTTATAAACAGTCATTAAAAAGTACAGATAATTATCTGAAACATAAAAACAATAATTAATTATTAATTAAAATTAAAATTAATAATTAATTATTATTGAATTAAAAATTAAAACAATGCACAATGAAAATTTTAATGGTAAAGGTAATTTTTTAAAGAAAACTTTTAATAATTCGATTTATAATTTTTTTAATTTAAAAAATTTAATAATTCTATTTATATTTCTTTAAAAATTTATTTTAACAATTAAAAATGATAAATAATAATCTTAATAATTATAGATTATTATTTATCATTATTTTAATTTTAATCGTAAAGGTTTAATGAAAATTTTTAATAATTCAATTTACATATTTTTTTAAAATTTATTTTAACAATAATAATCCTAATAATTTATTAATAATTATTATTATTATTTAACAATTTTAATAATAATATTAATAATTATAGATTATTATTTATTATTATTTTAATTTTAATCGTAAAAGTAATTTTTTAATGAAAACTTCTAATAATTCTATTTATATTTCTTTAAAAATTTATTTTAACAATTATAAATAATGGTAATTATAAATAGCCATTAAAAAGTGTACATAATTTATCTCAAACATGATGAAACCAGTTGAAGTCAAATAAAGTCAGCAATTTCAATTAGAACTCATTTTAAATCCACAAATTTTAAAGAAAATACTACATCTCTATCATGTTTATTTAAAGATTTTAGTGACTCCTTTAAATTTAAACATATTAATAATCAATTTCACGAAATGAAAGCATTAAATGGCTCATTACAAAATGTAATTACCTTAAGAAATCATTTTCAAGGAATATATATCTACTTGCAGCGTTCCACTAATGACAAATTTGAAATATCTTAAAGAACAAGAGAAAACTCGTAACCTTCTGTCGATTGAGAGAAATTTATTGGAATCAATTACCCAGAAATGGATGGTAGTTTTAAGAGAGTTTAAATTAAACAAATTACGTCATCGATTATTTCAACATATAATTTGGACTAATAAAACTCTATTATGCTTTGAAGTATTTGGATAAATTATAAATTAATTCGATTAGAACGCCTAAGTACTGATGATTTCGGAGTGTAATATTTCAATGAATCGCTGATTGAGTGCACAGTTATCCGAATTTTGCATACTTTAATATGTTTTTAATTTGCTATATGTTGTTGCAGTTGTTTTCAAATGTCAGATATTTTGACATGAGTTCATTCCCTACCACAATGGTAGATAATAACAGATTCAGAATTATCTAAGGCTACATTGTACTTATACTGTGCCATCGTAATTGCCACATATTGTGTTACCTATACTGTGCCACCGTAATAGCCACATATTGTGTTACTTATATTGTGCCATCGTAATTGCCACATATTGTGTTACCTATACTGTGCCACCGTAATAGCCACATATTGAGTTACTTATATTGTGCCATCGTAATTGCCACATATTGTGTTACCTATACTTGCCACCGTAATAGCCACTATTGAGTTACTTATATTGTGCCAATGAGCATCCTATATTGTGCCACTATAATTTTGAATGAGCATCCTCAGAATAGCATTCGAAGGGTTCTTTCTTTTGTCTGTTGGATGGATTGATCATGCAAACCCCCTGAGATTGTGGTGTCTGTTATTATGCGGTCACATTCTGTCACAGCTTTTTTATTTTTAACACTGATTTTATTTTATTGGCATAACACGACATTTCAGGGGAAAATAAGAAAAAAAATATCATCTATATTTTCACACGTCGTTGTTGCACTCCCTGCCACAACCCAATTGGAACACTTTGTCACTCTATGAAAAAGCTACTTAATAGAAAAGGCTTAACGTCAGCCCTTGCTCGGTAACAAAAGCACGCTCGAAACTTCTGCGAGCTTCTCTGCAATAGCTTATAACTCAGTTCCACAAGGCCGCCTCGCCTACTCATATTGGAGCAACACCAGTCAATGCAAGACAGAAGAGGTTTCATTTCGGTTTCACAAATAATTTCATGCTAATTTCCAAGTATTATAAATGCAGTACATACATGGACAAGAGAAATTTTTCCATTATTGTAAATGAAATATTTAGGTAGATAAACGTAATTTTCTAGTTTTTATAATAAAATACATTCAAGGATAAATGTAGTATTATCAGTTGTAATAAATGAAACATGTAGGTGAATAAATGTAATTTGTCCATTTGTTATAAATGAAGTACATAGGTGGATGAATGCAAATTTTTGTTTACAAAATGCAATGTATAAAGAGATAAATATAATTTTTCAAGATGTTGCAAGTACAATAATAGCAATGACACTCTTTAAAGTCCATTAAAGTGTAATACAGTAGTTTGTTTGTACACACAATCTTCAACGTTACCTCACAAGTAAGAAACAGATATTTTCCATGGAGCCACTATTAAAAATGGTCTTCTGGGCGAATTTTTAAAAACTGTGTTTCGTATTTTCAGCACAGTCCCATTTGATGCGTAATGATTTAAACCAGTTGGCCCAGTAATAAAATAAATAGCATAACAAAAACTATATACAGAAAGCACTTTAACAAAACATTTTGCATCTACTACATAACTTTTTCTCACACATATACATTGCAAGAATTTACTGAAAACCATAGAATGATACTTAAAAAAAGTAACCGATTTTTGTTCAAAATCCTCTGCAAAATACAATATTTTTTACAGAAACCATAAAGTATTTTTTATATAATTATACTTAGGCATTAAGGGATGGTATAAAACAAGGGTATGGCAACGAAGGTATATCACAATGGAGGATTAAAACAGCAAACTTTGATTGCTGCATTCAGTTTCTGTCATAGAAAATTCTTTCAAATTCTATTGGACAGAAATCACGACATTTGTTTCCTTTTCATCTCTTTAATCAGAAATAGACACTGTGGTTTTTTTTCTTTTATTTGCTATGATACCATCAAATAGTAGTACATTTGAATACAAGAAAAAATAGTTACAGGCTGGATTTTAACGGGTAATTATAATACATTTGCGAGATTTATTGGAAACATCCACAAAACTTTGCAATTTGACTGTCTATAAGAGAAATAACAATAACATCTGCAAAACCTCCTAATTTGACTGTCTATACGAGAAATGGCAATAAAATACACCGATTCATTTTTCAAAGCAGTGAATGTCACACTGGAAACTCATGGGAATAGAATCCTCACTGTACTTTTATGCTTTCTGGCATAAAAAAAATCACTGTATATATCTATGTATATCTTCTTCAATGGCCCGGCAGCCTCATGGTGGGGCAAGACTTTCTGCCTACTGACAGATTGCGAAACATGGAATGTTTTTTCTTCTTCTTTTTATGGGGTAGATTCTACAGTCATATTGGACCGATATCTACGGTTTAAAGTGGATTCCCAACCACTACAAAGGTTCATGGCTGCGCAGGATCTCGATCCCGAAACCTGAAGAACCGAGAGATGCATATGTATATGACCATTTAAGAATAGAATTAAACTGCGTCAAAAACATAATAAGTAAACATGTAAAAGTAAATTACATTCTATATGAATTCGAAAAGTTTCACGTTTATGAGATAGGAACAGTTTGGTGGTAGTACACTGAGCTTTTGAAAAAATCCAAACTGCTCCAGATCTGCCAATCCAAATCCAGATCTGCCACTTGAAGCCAAACCAAAAACTTTCGTCCCCATGACGGAAATTAGAAGGATAGATTTGTAAACGGGGAAGTGCTTTTGTTTAACTCGAAATGGAGAAGTGGATGTGAACCCGTCTTAAATGTGAAAGAGAGTATCAAAATTATTTGTTAATAATAAGGATATAGCGGTAAATAATAGCGGCCGATCGGTATAATTCTGGAAAATGCTGAATTTGCTCTAGATATTCTAGATCCTGGGTTTCATTAACTAGCATTAGTAAAAAATTATATTCATAAGTATATATTTATATTTATATTCACATCAAGCTTTTATATAACCATACAACAGGTTATCACCCAACAACTGCCATTAAAATGTATCCAAGTCAAAAACGACACGACTTTTACTGAAAGTGATAGAATTACGTCCTATACACATCCCCATCCATCTCTATCCTAAAAATTGCTGAAAACGTGAAGGGCACGTCATTAAAAGGTCCTTTATCGCCCACCCTCTCAGGAAGACGGCCTTTGCGAGGCGTACAGGGAAGAAGACTGGAATACTTCAACTAGCCGAAGAAATCGATTAATGCCACACACACACTCTCTCCGAGAAAGAGCAGCATTCATTTAAAATCGCACACTCGCCCGCTCTTCCACTTGCTGTCAGCCTTCTCAATATTGAAGTCTGTCTCATGCTCAGCGTAGCGGACAGAAATAATCGCTCGCAGTTTTCTTTGCCAACAAAGAGCTTGCCTGTGCTTCCCTTCTGGATCTAGATGTCTGCCAAGAGGGATCTGTGTTGGAGCCATAGATTTATTTCTGTCGATATTGATTCGCTGTACTATGATTTATATAAATATTTGGCATTTTCATTTTTTTCATATTTTGTTGGTTCAGATCTGTACCTGGTGGTTGCATTGCCTAGAGCCATTAGCCAGCATTTTTGGTTTTTGCTGAATTTTCAATTTTTACACAATGTATTTCTTCTGAAAATTCACATAAAACTTATTTAATATAATTATGGCATATCTGCAAGGCAACAGTTTTGATTATAGTTACAGAAATAAAATTTTTACCAATGTTCTGTAAGTGACATTCATAATCTCAGAAAATTTTTAATTTTAAGTATGGAAATATTTTGCTTGTAAATATTTGTGAAACCTAGAGACATTGAGCAGTTTGCGTTTTTGTTGATTTTTTTTATTCAATATTGTTCTGCGGAGAATTCATGTAAAACTCATTTAATATAACCATAGTAAAGCTATTAGTCAGCAGTTTTGATTAAGTCAAAAAGAAATAAAATTTTCATCACTGTTCTTGGATTATAAATGTCACTTTAAGTTTGTATATATTTGTGTGACCCAAAGACATTGAGCAGTGTGTTTTTTTTTAATATTATTATTCAATATTCTTCTCCATAGAATTTATGTAAATCTCCTTTAATATAATCGTAGTAAAGCTACAAAACCCAAAGCTCGAGTCAGACGACTTTGGATTTGTATTGTTAGGGAGGCCATGGTCCAACAAGGACTGTAATTAGTTAGTAAAGCTACAAGGGAGTCGTTTTGATTACGACAAAAGAAATAACATTTTCACCAATGTTCGAAACGTCGCTTAAAAATTTAAATGTAAAATTGTTCAATTTGTTTCATCAATTGTTCAACAAGCCAATGAAAACAGAAATGAAAACGAATTACCCCCAAAGATTATTCCTTGTCATTTCATATTAAAGTGTTGTCAACCGGTAACCATAGTAACTTTGTATCCCAAGTTTTAAAGGATGATTTTCATTTAAATTTGAAAGCGAATTCAAACACTTCACATAAATTTTGTTATTCATCTTCGATTAAAATAATACGACCTTCAGTATCATCCAAAGTCAAATTAACATCGTTACAGAATAAATCGTTTAGCATCCATGTTGTAGTTTTTCAATTAAAGCTGTAGGTGTATTTTTGTTGTAATTGCGTCTTTATTAAGTATTTCAAATAAGTGATTCAGTACCTTAACAAATATTTACTTTACCATTGATTTTTAATAGTCGAATAAGAAATTTATTATTTTAACTGATGTACCATTAAGCAAATATTTGTAATTTGCAACTGTATTCAAGTAATACTGTTAAATAGTATATATAATATTGTTTCAAATATTAATGAATAATAATCTCTTTTATTTAAAACGTTTTTACTTTATAAAGTTTTTCAAATCACTCCAGTATCTATTTTTAAATGAAATGTTTGATTGCATGATCACTAATTTAGTTGAAAAATGTATTCGTTAAATCATGTCTAAAATCTATTTCTAAAATCAATCTTGTCTGAAATTTATTTCTTGTCAGCTTTATATAAAAAAATTAATAAAATTTTTAATAGTCATAACATATTTTTTTAAATTTCAATAAATGGTTGACATATAAATAACACATATAAAATTATTTCTTTCAAATCTATTTTTATTAACACACCATCTCATTATTTAGCAAAATATAAATCTTTTGTGTTAGTTTAATCTTTCTTGTGAATCAAACATTCACCTTTTTTATAGTAAATATTATTTTTAATAATTGCATTCATTACGAAATAAACAAACAATCCATTCAAATTAATTCGCAAATTTCACTTTATTTTACTTTATCACGCAACATTTTAAAAAAAGAAATAAATTAGTTTGGTGCAAGTTTCAAGATTAGATAACAATATTGAAAACAAACGGCATACTTAAATATAAGTACAATGTAATTATTTTTTCATAAGTATAAAACACTTGGGGAGACAGCACAACTTGTTGTTAAAACTGCAACCAGTCTTCCCACCTGCTAAGCCGGTTGTTATATTTTATTTTGCAAATAAATTTAAACAACTTACCCAACTGATATTTTTTTGGTAGTAAAATGATATCGCCATACCACAATAGACGAAAGGGAAAAAAAGACATTTATATTGAATAAGATTTTCCCTACGACTCAGACATCTCCGATTATGATTGACTAAGCAATTCTTGAAAATCTTGCTTCATTTCTCTTGACAGATTCGTCCTTCAAAATTTTTTCACCTTTTTTCTCTTTTGCATTTCCTATTCACCAGAGTTGCTTTCCATGAATTTTTCAGCAATTCGGACTTTTAAAAAGTAGATTTTTTTTTTCTTTTAGAAATTCTTCAAACATATATCATATCTTTTCAATAATTGTATAGGAAAATAATGTGCCAGTAAACGTACCTAATATATGATTAATACAATCATATATTTATCTCTTTGAGGTTAACATTTTTAGAGTAAAGATACAATAGTTTAATTGTTTGTTTGAATTATGATTTTTACAAATTATGTTTGTTTGAATAATTGTTGTGTTATGCAATTCACACTATTTATTTATTTAATAATAATAATAACTTAATTAGTAGAAAAGTTTTTAAACATACTACAATAATTGTACAAAAAAATTTACCTCAATAATTGTACTGGAAAATAATGTACCAGAAAATTTACCTCAATAATTGTACTGAAAAATAATGTACCAGAAAATTTACCTCAATAATTGTACTGGAAAATAATGTACCAGAAAATTTACCTCAATAATTGTACAGGAAAATAATGTACCAGAAAATGCACCTCAATAATCGTACACGAAAATAATGTACCAGAAAATTCACGTCAAAAATTGCACAGAAAATAATGTACCGGAAAATTTACTTCAATAATTGTACAAAAAAATAATGTACCCCAATAAATGTACAAAAAAATTATGTACCAGAAAATGTACCTCAATAATTGCACAAGAAAATAATATACCAGAAAATTTACCTCAATAATTGTACAGGAAAACAATGTACCAGAAAATTCACCTCAATAATTGTACAAGAAAATAATGTACCTCAAATGAGATTTAAGTAATAGTCGCTTTTAGCAATTCATACTTTTCAAAAGTGGAATTTTGACAGTCGTGTGTAAAATTAGATCAAATGATTAAATTAATCAATTAATCAATCTACGCGAATAATTTTTATCATAAATGATATTCGCAACTATATCTGCATATTTATAATTTATTTATATTATTTTATTTTACGCAGAAAATCAAAAGGGAAAAAAATGAGAAATTTATTAAAATAAAGTTGATGAACATATCATTTAAGATTTACGTTACCAATACGTGTGATGAAATTATTAGTTATAGATAAGATTCAATATAGAAAAAAAAATTTGTAAGTGATACATATAAAATATATTAAATAATTTATAAAACAATACGAAACATAAACAAGATCCCACCAGCTCATCATTGGCCAACACCATAAAAAAGAAGCACATCCAATCTCTCAAATCAATGAAATGTGTGTTGAAGCTCTCTGCAAAAAGAAGTTTTAGCTTCTGTTTCCGTCGAATTTGTGCCAGGGGATCTCAGAAAGGGGGAAGGAAAGAAGGGGGTGTACGCCATTAGAGTCATGGCTCATTACTGAAATTCGTGGTGTACCCACAAAAGAAATGGAGATTTAATTCCTGCTCGCTGTGGAGTTCAGCAATCGAAAAGAAACGCAGAAGTGGAAGGTGGACATGCTGTGCTGATAGTGGTGCAGGTAATTATCGCATGAGAATTGAAGATAATTGCTTTTTCCTACCACTAGCCACCGAAGCCAAGTCAAACAAAGAAGATTAAAAGCGAGAAAGATAATGTGATATTATTTTACAGTTTTAGTTGTACCGTTGTGTTTACTGGGCCGGTTTATGGTTATTAATATTATGCTTAGTACCAATCCATGATTAAATTTTGCGTCACTACTGTTTAATTTTTTTATTAATTCAATATTTTATTGTCAGAAAGTAAGTCCGCTTGTCTTATTTTTTATTTCTCTCACATTGTCTCTTGTATATACTATTAATTTGCACAAGTTAATTTTTATCGGATTGTGTTCCAAAATTTTTAGAATCAGTTCTAATCCGAAGATTAAAGTTGACCATAATCACTTCTGAAGATTACTTTGCTGTTCTTTTGGTCTGAAGAAAGAATATTCATAAGCTTTCTGCAGAAAATCCCACTCCCCCCCCAAAAAAAAAAAAAAAGAATATCTGCAACTACAATGTGAAGACACCTTCCTAATCAAAGCCTGTATGCAAAGAAATCAGTTGTACTTGTTCTATTTTACCAACTGCATGTAGAGTTCTGAAATGCTTTGAGTCTATCAACACATCACCAGGAACTACGGTGGAGATCTGTGCTCTGTACAGACGATTCCAGATTTATTTTGAAGAATGATTCATGTTTTAATCCTAACAGAACAACATACCATATACAACCAATCGTATACACCGGGTACAATCAATCGTATATACCAGGTACGATCAATCGTATAGTATACTTAATAACAATTAGAGAAATCGTGGAATAATTGTCTGGTTTGTAACCTCTCTGGTGGTTACGTCGATCTTTATATGTTCTATGGAAGAACTTACACAATTCAGATATCTGAGAAAAATCTTTTTTGCACATGTTGGACTATATGGGGGTTAGCTTAGAAAAAAAAAAAAACCTAGAAAAATTTCACCAGAGACTCAAACCTACGAATTGAGATTTATTGTCTCAATTTCCATAAATTCTAGTCGTTTCTCAAATTAGTAACTATTAATAATAGCAAACGAAGCTTCATCCATTAGCATAAATGCTGATTTGAGCGTACTATATTTGAATCATGAATCAGGTTCGATTATGAGAATAATAATCATATGATGACACGTGTAATGATTATGATCAATGTAACAAGCTTTCATTTTTATTTTCACATAGTTGTTTATATATATAATATATATGCGGATTTGAGCATATTACATTTGAATCGTG
This sequence comes from Caerostris darwini, assembly GCA_021605075.1. Taxonomy (NCBI): domain Eukaryota; kingdom Metazoa; phylum Arthropoda; class Arachnida; order Araneae; family Araneidae; genus Caerostris; species Caerostris darwini. Next base: position 141,223 of record BPLQ01008094.1, on the reverse strand, counting down.
AATCAAGCTCGAGTATGAGAATAATAATCATATAATGGTGACACGTATAATGATTATGATCAATGTAACAACCTTTCATTCTTATTTTCACATCTTTAGTTATTTATATATAACATATATGCGGATTTGTGTATACTACATAATCATGAATCAAGCTCGATTATGAATATGATAATTATATGATGATGACACGTATAATGATTATGATCAATGTAACAGAACAGTATATATATATACTCATATGATGATGACGCGTATAATAATTATAATCAATTTAGCATGTTTTGTGTGTGTGTGTATTGTAATTGTTGTAATATGTTATGCATCTTGAGGAAGACCGTATTTAATAAAAGTTTATAAGATTAAAAAATATTCAAAGTTTTTACTTTTCACATTTATTATCAGCATAAAATAATAAGTAATTTGGTACGTCTTTTTAATGGAAAAAATATTTCAATCAACTACAGTTTTTCCTTTCGAATTTAAATAAATATAGCTGTCGTTCAAAAAATAAACAAACAATATGGTTCGTTGGTTAAAGGAACTGCAGATTTATCGAGCGTCTATCTAAATAAAATAAATATTCCCCACTTTCATTGGTATAAACATCTTCACCACTTAAAGTGATTTATACAAGTTGATTGAACTTTGAGACAGAAATACTTAAGCAGAAAAATCCATAAAAGTTTGTTTAAATAACATATGTCTCCAACTCTGTTTTTATAGCTAGCTCTCAGCAACAGCATTTATTTGAATTTATATAACGTCTCATTCAGTCTCGGAAAAGTAATCTTAATATTTTAATGAAATTCTCAGAAATAGATATTGGAAAAATAGTTTACGATTGAAATGAAACGTGTGTTAATAATGCATAGAATTTATTTTCTTCTATTGTACACATTTTGCCTTTCAAATGTAAATATTCTATTCGTTTTAATGTAAATAACATTCGAAAACAAATAACAAGATTTTGATAGTTCTTCTGAATAGATTTCGAAAGAATTGGCAATCTAAATAGCAAATATTGTATGATTTCATTGAAATTTTCTCCATTTGAAAAGATTCGTTATTTATTTAACTTACAATCATCAAGAATTTACATAAGCAATATTTTCTTTTTCAACTATTGCTAACAATGCCGAATTCATCAGAACTCTCAAAATGATTTCATCATTAAAAATATCAGGATAAAAATAATATATAATATGATATGATATAATATATCTTTATTTAATATGATATAATATATCCTTCTGCAATATTTAACGGTACTGTCTCCATATAATTAGTCAATCAAAATATTAGCATGGCAAGTTAATAAATTTATTAAAAATGGCAGCAAATTTCTACGTAATTTTAGAACAGTAATTTTTAAACCCCTAGTCATACCTTAATATGTTTACAAAACTGAATATCTATATATGATATTTTATGTAATTATGAATATTATCTAAAACATTACAAAAAATGCATGGTTTAATAAATGCATATTGGCTCTATATTCAGGTACTATTTGTAATAATTTCATGTTACAGTATTTTTATGAATATAATATATTAAATACAGTTTTTAATACTTTTTAATAAAAAAATATTCGTTCAAATACATGAAGTTAAAAAAAAAGATATTTTACTATAAATTATCTGCATTTAAAAAACAACTCGTGCGATTAATTGACTTTTGCTTATATGGTTTCAAGAGTTTCTGTTTCAAGTGGGAAAGATTCTTGGGCAGATGCAACCAAGTTGACTGAATAATAACAATAATTAACTATAATCTACAGAATTTAACGTAAATAACAACCGTTTTCACCTGCCTTATCTTAATAAAAACAAATGTCAAAACTCTATTAGTAAAAAAATTATTAACTATAAAGATGCAACAAAGTTAATTGAACTTAAAGGCATAAACGTATAAACTAAGTAACGTATATTTAACGTAAAACGTAAAGTATAAACTCTAATGGAATACTCCAATAGAGTTTTTTTACTCACTAAACTTTTCAAATATATTTTGCAACTGCCTACCTTACGTTAAAAATATTTATCAATACTTCCTTCATCAGACTTTATCTAAATACTATTCTTTTCCAACACAGTTTTACAATTGTCTATCAAATTAGTAACATCACAGAATTAAGAGAAATTAGCAACATCACGGAATAAAAAATCATAATTTTTCCAAAAATTTTCATTCAAAAGTAATTTTGTTGGCCTCAACTTAAAAAAAAAAAAAAAAAAAAAAAAAAAAAAAAATGGTTCAAAATCCCATTGGTAGAAAAATCAACATCAATTACAAAGATTGATTGGTTTAAAAATACTTAGCCACACTTACTTCACCAGACTTTATCTAAACACTATCCTTTTTCCAACATACTTTTTACAACTGTCTACCAAATTAGCTACATCACGGAATTAAGACGTCTACAACATCTAATTTGGTCTCACAAAAGACAATCTTAATATTTTATAGCAGTTCCCAGAAAAAGCCATATACTTTTACGCTAGCGAACCGAATACAACGCCGGCATTTGAATCCAGCCGATTTTATGTACCCATAAACAAGAAAGCGTTCTTAGAAATCACGCGATATTATTCGAAAAAAGCAAACACACAAAAAAAAGAACCCCATTTAATTCCCTTTTGCTCTTTGTCTTGCACCGACACTTAAGAACCGAGTTCAGTCTTCTAAAAACCGGAAGTACTTCAACTCGAAAAAGTCTAGAATCGCACTGTCTATAAATATCGGTCCTTAATCAAGTAAAAATAAAGAATGAAACATGAAACCGGTTTGAATAATATTCTGAAGACTTTTGTCGTCTGTGGTAGTTTTTTTTTTTTTTTTTTTATTCATTAAGGATAAGATTAGAGAGCAAGAGGTTATTAATTATTTATTAACACTGACAGTTCTAAATTTGGAAAAATCAAGCACTGCTACGGAATATTAAAATGAAGTACTTAAATAATCACTTGAGTATTTTTTTTTTGTATTCATATTATGGAATTAATTAACTACTTAACGGGCTATCCCGAATACAATCGTGCCTCATAATTGCTATCTTTCCAGAGCACTATGAGTTAAAACTTCAGACATTCGACTTAAGTCTTTTAGTATATAGTATAGCAGATATGCTTTTAGTATATACTTAGAATATAGTACATAGGTAATTGTCTTAGAATATTGTACATAGGTAATTATCTTAGAATATAGTAAATTTTTAAGGGTACATACATAGGTCTTAGAATATAGTAAGTACACTTTTAAGGATACAGACGTCTTAGAATATAGTACATTTTTAAGGATACAGACATAGGTCTTAGAATATAGTACATTTTTAAGGATACATACATAGATCTTAAAATATAGTACATTTTTAAAGGGTACAGACATAGGTCTTAGAATATACATTTTTAAGGATATAGACATAGGTTTTAGAATATAGTACATTTTAAAGGATACAGACATAGGTCTTAGAATATAGTACACAGTTAGAATATAGGTTCATCTTTTATTATTCTAAGCTACTAAGACTATATCGTCTATATCGACTAAGACTATGCAACGGAATATAAAATGAAGTACTTAAATAATCACTTGAGTATTTTTTGTATTCATCTTATGGAATTAATTAACCACTTAACGGGCTATCCCATATATAATCGGGCCTCACAACTGTTATATTTTCCGAAGCACTATGAGTTAATACTTAACTAAAATCAATTTTTAACAATGGATTAAAATATTTTGGGCTACTTTGTATTTTTCAATGACATTTAACATTATATCGTACGTCTGACCACAGTTTTTTTCGCGATTTCATGTTGTCATACAGACATTCGACTCAGTGTCTTTTAGTATCGTATTTTTAGTTTTAATAATCAACAAAAATAAATAACACCATAGAAATTTTTTTTTTCAATGAATGATTAGGACTAAATGACTAACGCTATTTTCATATATAGAATTATCAAGCAATTCAATGGACGTGAGCAAAATTCTGTATGCATAGCTTGGAGAATTTTTGCTTTTTTTTTTGTTCCTGGTACAAAAATATAAAATCTGTTAAACATGGTACAACATTGACTCTCTTTCACCTTTGTTGAAATTTGTTAAGATCTTGACGAACAATCTCTTAAATACAAAATTACTTTTTTGTATTATTACTAAAAATTCTTTAGTATTTAATTTAAACAATATAAAAATTACAATGAAGCAATAAGAGACATTAAGAGAAGGAGACATTTTGTGGTTGAATAACCCGTTACTCATATGAACCACATCAAAAGTGAACACCAATATGACAATCCTTTCACACCTGAACGAACCCTTCGTGATATAGAGGACGATTAGCACCATTTTTTTACAGTACCGAAACAACAATAAACGAAAAAAAGCAAAACAAAAAGAAGATTAAAGACAGTCAAGTCTTCAATCAACGACCCCAACTGTCCATCCCCTTTTTTTGCACACCCCCATCCCCTCCCTCCATCCCAGACAAATTTATAGCCAGATGTCTGACCAGCAGGTTGAGAATTCCGATTGAAATAACGAATGTATCGGGGAACCGGGAAAATGGATGGCCAGAACACAGAACTCTTCTCATCCGAAACCGTTCCTTCCAGGACTGACGATATTTCATCTGGATTCGTCTTGCCAGAATGTCTTTCTCACTTGGTGCACCCCCCATCCCCTTCCTTTTTCGAATTTTTTTTTTCTTGGTGGTGCTCGGTCCGTCAACCACGGTGGGAAATCAGGAATCTGAATGTTCCGCAAGAGTCAGATGTCAAAGTATGGAACGATTTTTGAGTGGGCATTATTCTGGACTTGCTTGACGTGTTCCCCACACCATGGACAGTTATTTGGCACTTGGTCACTATGGCGGAACGCGACGGATCCTCCTGTGAGACATCGAGGACGAAAAATTGATATCTCACAGTTTCTTTTTTTTTTTTTTTTTTTTTTTTTTTTTTTGACTCCATCATTTCTTTTGTCTAGGGACACTGGAGTGGCGTGGGACAGGAAAAGACATTCGAAATTTCTTTTCACTCTATTAAGTCAAATAAATTTTCTTTGACATCCATTTACATAAGTCTTCTAAAATTAAATGTTGTTATTACTACAAAAATTCACAAAATTTAAATTAAACAAACATCCTCTTTTGCCCAATGTGACTGCTGAGTTCTTTTTTCAAGCTGATTTCTTTTTGCAGTAAATCAATTTCGAATGAATAAATCAATTTAATTTTGTACATTACATGTTTTATATTACATGTTATGTAGTTTTGTATATTACAAAACTACTTAAATCAATCTTACTACTCAAATCTACTACGTATATTAAATCAATTTCGAATGAATAAACCAATTTCATTTTATTGACTTGCTATTAAAAACTTAATTTGTATATTACAAAAATTTAAATTAAGCATAACAATTAACTGGAAATTTTAGATAATGAGTGCTGAATTAAAATTTTTGGCCCTTGGTTTCTTTTGGAGTAAACAGTATGGCCTAATGAACTAATGTCATACATCTGAACAATAGATTTTTTTCCTAATGCGAGAACACTAGACTTCACACTTCACTCTAGACTTCAGACCAGATACTTCATTGAACATCTTTACTTTTCATCTTACTTTTACGAACATCTTACTTTTTTTTCTTTGACATCCATTTACATAAGCTTTCTAAAATTAAATGCAATATTTATTAAATTTTGTTTATTAGTACAAAAATTCACAAAATTTAAATTAAATATCATCTTTTACCCAATGTGACTGCTGATTTCTTTTTTCAAGCAATTTTCAAGATGAGCAATAAATCAATTTCGAATGAATAAACTAACGCCTTATATCTCAACAATAGATTTTTTTTCTAATGTGAGAATATTAGACTTCGCAATTCACACTAGATTTCAGACTAGACACTTCATTGAACATCTTTACGTTTGACTTAAGAAATAAAACAGTTAAGCTTTTCTTAAGCACGTGTCAGTATAGGGACACTGGAGTGGCGTGTGACAGGAAAAGCATTCGAAATTTCTTTTCACTCTATTAAGTCAAATAAATTTTCTTTGACATCCATTTACATAAGTCTTCTAAAATTAAATGTTGTTATTACTACAAAAATTCACAAAATTTAAATTAAACAAACATCCTCTTTTACCCAATGTGACGGCGGATTTCTTTTTGCAATAAATGAATTTCGAATGAATAAACCAATTTCATTTTGTATATTACACGTTTTATATTACATGTTATGTAGTTTTGTATATTACAAAAATTCACAAAATTTAAATTAAACAAACATCATCTTTTACCCAATGTGACTGTTGATTTCTTTTTTCAAGCTGATTTCTTTTTGCAATAAATCAATTTCGAATGAATAAACTAATGTCATACATCTGAAGAATAGATTTTTTTCCTAATGCGAGAACACTAGACTTCAGACTAGACACTTCATTGAACATCTTTACTTTTGACTTAAGAAATAAACCCGTTAAACTTTTCTTAAGCACCACTTTTATGAATCAACATTGGTCTCTTACCTATATAATTTGCAATGCAAGGGGTTTGTATCGTCTACCTACCTCTTGAAAATCATGGACATGATAAATCTTTTATTTCATAGATTTATCATGTCCATATTCAATAATGTCAGTTAGGCTGGATTGTAGATTTCGAATAAGCTGTTTGTCTTCAGACTGTCTGTTTTGAGAGACCAAGTACCAGGACACTTTTATGGAGACGAGTTTTCTTTTTATAATTTTGAAGTGAAGTCTTCAAATATTATACTATATAATCTTCAATAGCGATATACTATTTAGAGTTTACTCAGACTCAGCTTAGAAACTTTACAAAAAAAAACTTATTTAATCGATATATACGATTTAAAACAATTATTCCATTCACTTTTTTTAACCAATTTAGTTAAAACTACAAATTGGAAAGTTTTGAAACCAATACTTCAGTTGAACGTATAAAAAAACTACTATTCAAAAATAAGTATACGAAATTGTCATTAGTTTTAATACTTTATGAGTAAAAATATTATATGAAAGAAATGTATACGGTTTCAATAGATTATTGAAAAACTAATTTGAGCACATACATTTCTATACACATTCCTTCTATTTCTCCCACATTAACACTTAAACACACACCACACCCATATACAATCTCTCTGAATTTTCATGTATCAAGATATATGTTATATTTCAATTATGGTTTCAAATAATAGCATTATTTTAATTATATACAAATAAAGTTCATATCATCACAACCAGAACTAATTCCAAGAGTATATTAAATAACAGTTTTATAAAACATTTGCATAACGCAGAGTGAAACAAAAAGAGACATTATTAAAATAAATAATCCATAATAATAATAATAATAGTATTTCAATAATAATCGCAAGATTTAATAAAAAATTTATTGAAAACATATTTCCTCTCACACGCACACTCACACACATATTCACATAGGCTTATTAACAGACACACTCAAACACATATTCATATCGATTCATTCAAACACATATTCATATAGATTCACTCAAACACATAATCACATAGATTCATTCACAGTCACACTCATTCACACACTTTATATAGACATTCACAGACATATTCAAACACATACTCACACACATATTCATGTAGACTCATTCACACTATTCACATAGACTTATTCACAGACTCACTCACACACATATTCACATTGACTCACACACATATTCACATTGACTCACACACATATTCACGACACACTCACACAAATTCACATAGATTCATACACATATTCACATAGACTCATTCACAGATATTCACATAAACTCATTCACAGACACACTTCATAGACTCATTCACACACATACTCATGCACATATTCACATAGACTCACTCACGCACAGAGCAAATAAAATAAATCAAGCTGTAAAATTCCATGAGAATAGTTCAAGATGATTTTGACGAAAAAGAATTTAAAAAAAATATTCGAATATATGTTTATGACAACCACTCATAAATCGTTATCGAAAAATAAAGTGTTTTAATAAAATACTGAATTAAATTAACATAAGCATATATATATATATATATACAAACTGCTTACAAATTGCAACAAACTATACTGGTCTAACTTCGGACTGATTTGTAAGGATTGACTAAGCGCATCTGCCAATCAGTTTTTGTAGTAAGAAGTTAAGAAGATTGAACTATTTTTAAAATTCTCCTGCGCCTAGCCTAGAAACCTACAAGTGGTAGCCATGCTGCTTCGAAGCCATATTAAAAAATTGTGAAAACGACATTTAGGTTGAGATGGGGGATTTAAAAAATCGATCACAGGCAGAGGTATCGGAGGGTTTGTAAATGTCTTCACACTTCGAGCGCCTGCCAAAACTTTTATGTTTTTATTTGCTGAATACTTCAAAGACTCTCTTATACATAATTGAAATTAGGCTTTCTATGTGTTTCATCATTTCATCTTGTGAGAATAAATTAATAATCTGTATTGGAGTCATAACCATGGTAAATGATTCTATTACACACTAGAAAAAGTAAACATCCTTTAATGACTATTTCATAAAATACTAGAAAAAAAAATAAGAATTACTACCCACCAAATTAATAAGAATGTAGTACATTTTTTTTACTACAAATCTCCTTCATAACAGACTATTACATAATTTTCTCTACTACAAAAAAAATTAGTTTATTTATAATATCCTGAATTTAATGATAAACTCATTTTAATTTACATTAATCAATATTTACCAACAAGAACTAATCTAATTACTATTTCACAAAATAATTAAAAAAATAAACACTACTACCCTTCAAATTAATAAGAATGTTGCATGTGTTTTATATAAATATATTTCATAACAAATCATTGCATAATTTGCTCTGCTACAAAAAAAAAAAAGCTTATTTACACTATTTTGAATTTGGTGATAAACTCATTTTAATTTATATTGATTGTGCATGCACTGAATGTTAACTTTTTACATTTTCATAACAAACATTTACATTGAATTTGATGATAAACACATTTTAATTTACATTGATCAATATTTACCAACGTGCACTAACCTAATAACTACTTCACAAAATAATAAAAAGATAAATATTACTATCCTTCTAATTAATAAGAATGTTGCAAATTTTTTACTACAAATCTCCTTCATAGCAGATTATTACATAATTTTCTCTACTACTACTACAAAAATTAAAAGTTTATTTAAAATATCTTGAATTTGATGTTAAACTCATCTTAATTGACATTGATCAATATTTACCAACAAGCATTATTTTAATAGTTATTTCACAAAATTATAAACATTAGCGCCCTTTAAATTAATAAAAATGTTGCAAACTTTTTATCTACAAATCTCTTTTCTCTACTACAACAACAACAGCAAAAAAGAGAAAAGAGAGAGAGAGAGCTTATTTACTTATCTAGAATTTAATGATAAACTCATTTTAATTGACATTTATCAATATTTACCAATAACAACTACATTATATAATAATAGAAAAAAAACATTAAAACTCTTTAAATTCATGGGAGAATATTACACATTTTTTGCTAATCTCTCCCCATTGTATCGTCTGCCTAAAAACATACCCACCCCTAAAAAAAAGGAACACAGCAATTGTTATACCCCTACTTCCGACACGCCATTTTTCCTACCCAAGATTTTCCCTCATGAAATATTTTTTCGTGGTCTGTAGCAGATAGGAAACATGAGACCAGTCCCTTCCCCCTATCCTAGGACAAATGACGAATCTATAAGTAAAAATTATAAATTGGGTGATTTGTCATCTAAGGGGATCATGTCCCAATATGATTTACTGATATTTTTTAGTTCTCCCACCTCGCAACTATCAAGTGATCCGCGATATTATCGCAGAGGCTATTATTCCTTTTGAAAAATGAACTGATTTTGCCATGATAACTTCGAACTGCGATGGTAAAAAAAAAGGAAACAAAATTCATTTGTTTAAGAGTAAGTTCTTGGATGGTGATATAAATCATATTTCTTAAGGCAGATTGGATGATAGTGGAGTTATTATAAATAAATATCGAACTTGGTCTAAGTCTTTCAAAAAGAAAGATGTTTCTTTTCCTTTTTATTTATTTATTTTTTTTTATTACTTGATATAATATTTTGTGTATGTTATAAAGCCCTGGTGAGGTGGCAAAAAATGAAAATTCCATACATTTTGAATGGTAAGAATGCTCTAAATAAATTTGTGATATTTACTATATTTATTTTAAGATTTAAGATATTTCAATGTTAAACAACCATTATAAATGTTAAAAAAATGTTTTGTGTTTATAAAGCCCTGTGATGTGGCAATTTTTTATTTTTTTTTCAAAATGAAAAAAATCAATACATTTTGAATGATAAAAATGCTCTAAATAAAATTTTGATATTTTATAATATGTTTACATAAAATAATAAATTTACATTAATGCTCAAAGAAATTTTGGATCTAGGGAATTAAACATTCCCTAATAAATGTTAAAAAATGTTTATTTAATGTTTTGTGTATATAAAGCCCTGTAATATGGCGACTTTTTTTTCAAAACGAAAAATTCAATAGATTTTGAAAGATAAGAATGTTCTAAATAAATGTTTGATATTTTATAATATATTTACATAAAATAATACATTTACATTAACGTTCAAACAAATTTTGGGTCTAAGGAATTTGATATCGTTCGATATTTTAAAGTTAAACATCCATTATAAATGTTTAATGTTTTGTGTATATAAAGCCCTTAATATGGCGACTTTTTTTCAAAACGAAAAAATTCAATAGATTTTAAATGATAAGAGTGTTCTAAATAAATGTTTGATATTTTATAATATATTTACATAAAATAATACATTTACATTAATGTTCAAACAAATTTTGGGTCTAAGGAATAAGGAATTCGATATCGTAAAAAGGAAAGTCGATATTTTAAAGTTAAACATCCATTATAAATTTAATGTTTTGTGTATATAAAGCCCTGTAATATGGCGACTTTTTTTTCAAAACGAAAAATTCAATAGATTTTGAATGATAAGAATGTTCTAAATAAATGTTTGATATTTTATAATATATTTACATAAAATAATACATTTACATTAATGTTCAAACAAATTTTGGGTCTAAGGAATAAGGAATTCGATATCGTAAAAAGGAAAGTCGATATTTTAAAGTTAAACATCCATTATAAATGTTTAATGTTTTGTGTATATAAAGCCCTGTAATATGGCGACTTTTTTTTCAAAACGAAAAATTCAATAGATTTTAAATGATAAGAGTGTTCTAAAACAATGTTTGATATTTTATAATATATTTACATTTAAATAATACTACATTAATGTTCAAACAAATTTTGGGTCTAAGGAATAAGGAATTCGATATCGTAAAAAGGAAAGTCGATATTTTAAAGTTAAACATTCATTATAAATGTTTAATGTTTTGTGTATATAAAGCCCTGGTGATGTGGATTTTTTTTTTCAAAATTAAAATTTCAACACAATGAATGATAAAAATATTCTAAATAAATTTTTGATATTTTATAATACATTTATATTAAAGTTTAAAGAAACTTTGGCTCTAAGGAATTAAGGGACAAGTAATTCGATATTGCAAAGTTAAAAGAAAGTCGATATTTTAAAGATAAACATCCATTATAGATGTTAAAAAAATGTTGAATGATATTAAAAACGATAAATAATGTAAAATGTTAAGTGTAAAAATGTTAACCGTAAAAATTGTTAAAAGAAACAAAAAAAAAATTTGTTTAAGAATAAGCTCTTGGATGCTTATAAATCATGTATACTTTCTTAAGATAGATTGGATGATAGTTATTATGAGTAAAAATAACTTGTTCTAAAAAAAATATATTTTTTTAAACTTGATTCAATGTTATTTTACACCTAAAGCGCGAATAATGTGACAATTACTTAAAAAAAAAAAATCAATACAATTTACATGATAACGATGTTCTAAAGAACTTTTAACATTAAAAAGCATCTCAGTTGCTTAACCCCAAAGTTTCTTCTCACATTAATGTAAATGTACAATTTTTGCACCTGCTTTGATATATGCGTGTTAATAGTTTTGGTTTGGAAAAAAGTATTGCAGGTGGTTTAATTCATATGAATATATATGTATATAATCATCTTCAAAAGTTTTTTTGGTATTATAATGTATTTTTAGCAATCGATAAATAACTTTCTTTTCAAATAAAAATTACAGTCATATGGAAAATATTTTCACTTAGAGAACTTGATGCATTATGTCATTCAGAGTAACTGATATTTTTTAAGAAAATTTTAAGTCTATTTTCATGAATTATACATCTTTATAAAATATCTCAAAATAACTTTTCCTTTAACACCCACTAATATATTAAATGAAACTAAAATGTTGTCACATTATGGACAATATTCAGTGAAATAATGAGATTCTATTTTCGTAATAATGGTATTTGCATTACGAATAAATAATTGCAATTCTATATCAAAGATATAAATATTTAATATTTATAAGCAAATTAGTATATTTGTATTTATTACTCTTATGTAAAAAAAAAAAAGCTTCAAAATCTTAAATGAATTTTAAATTTTTATAATTTGTTCAATAATAAGTAAAAATATATTTTTTTTAACTATAATCAAATAAACACAATAATTTTAATTTCTATATAGAATTTTAACCATTAATTGTTTAAATGATTGAATTAATTGAATAATTAATTCAGAATTAAATTGAATTAAGAATTAATTAATTAAGAATTTAAATAGAATATTTTGTTATTTTTTTATGATGAGACACAAGAGATCAGAATATAACTGATTAAAATTGTTGTGGATATACTTAATATAAAGAATATCATAAAAATACATTAATATATATCTTTAATACATAAATTATATAATTTACTTATACATTAATATGTATTTTTAGTGATATTCTTTTTTAAATAAAGTTAACATGTCTGTAATATAAATTGTAATGGATGTTTATTATATGATTCCTTTACAGAAATCTAGAACCTATATTTTCTAGAATCCTAATCATTCTAGATCCATAATATAGATCCTATATTTTGTATATCCTCAAAAATTTTCTGAAAACATTCAATTTTCTGTTTCATAAAAAAAAAAAAAAAAAAATTCAAAAAAACAGTTTATCTTAAAAATAATGGTTTCATTTATATTCTGATCTGCTGTGTCAGTGTGTAAGAAAAAATAACAAAATTATAGGTTCTCAAAAATATTTAATTATAGACTAGAACAATTAATAGTTAAAAACCTTTATATAAATTAAAATTGATGTGTTTATTTGATTATGGTTCAACAAAAAAATGTTTTTACTTATTATTAAAAGAAAATTAGAAATTCATTTATTATTTACATAAAATCTTATAATTATATATTCAAGTTCTCGTTTTTAGGTTTGAGTTATGATGTATTAAATTTCAGAATGGATTGGAAGATTTTGTTTTTTTTTTTCTTTTCTTCCCACACAAAGTTTTAAATCTGCTTTTATTTATTCAATTTTTAAAAGAAACTCAAGACAAGTAGTTGTTTTTGTTATTTTTATATAGGATTATAATTGATGTTTAAGGTCTTATTTTATAATCAAATATTTAATTTTTTTATAGCTCAGCTTAATAATAAACCTTTATTTTTAACTTTTGCTTTTAAGTAACAAACGGAATTTGAATTTCAATTTGTTGACGTATTCATGCACAATGTAAAGCAATTCATGCGCAGATATTGAAGGAATATAATAATATAATCATTAAAAAAAAAATTTTTAATATCTAAAATTAATTTTTTTTTTTTAAATAGAATTAGCATTTTGAAAAATCATTGCAATTTTTTTTCTTTCATTATTTGCATTACATCCTCATTTTTTTTATTGATTTAAAGTATTATTCATATAATTCATTATTTTATGTCTCATCTCAATCTGTCTTAAGATTGCATTCTAGACTCATTTTTAGTGATGTGAAATGTTCTTTGTTTTAAAATTGTGTTAATTCTCAATTTATCGAGTTAGGCTACTTTTAAAATATAATATGGTTGTTTTAATATAAATATCTCTATATATGCTTAAAATATAATATGGCTGTTTTAGTATAAATATGTATATATATATTTAAAACATAATATGTTACTTTCTTTGCATTTGATAATAGTACAAGGTTTCGTAGCACTAAGTTTACAAACTTCTAGATGGCGTATTGTATACCTAGTCGATTCATAATGACATAACAATGCTGGGTTGAAAATGCTTTCAAGACATAGTAGGTGGCGTGGCGCCGGCGTTTCTTGCAAAGAGTCTAACAAAAATAATGCATCATACGAATGCTGAACTAGCGGATATGCAACTGCTTTAAACACAGCTTATCCGATATTATTGCGTGTGCAATTCTGCGTGAAAATGAATAATTCACCTTTTATTTATTTAATAAAAAAAACACGTAGTTTTTTTTTGTTATTTTATATAGGATAAAAATCAATGTTTAGGATCATATCTTATAATTAAATATGTAATTTTTTATAGCTCAGCTTAATAATAAAATTTAATTTTGTTTTTTAAGTAAAAAAGGAAATTTGAATTTAAATTTGTTTGATACATCTAAAAATGCAAAGCAATTCCTGCACGAATAATCCTTCATTTGAAAAATCATTGCAATTTTTTTTTCATGAAATTTTTTTTTGTTAATTGATTAAAAAACTTCTTGTACACTATGTGATATTATTTCATTTCTGTTGTTTCTTATACCACTTGGCTGGCCAAGCCCACATGGATTCATGATTGAAGGGGAAGGAAGCAGCTTCTGTTGTGATAGAGCACCCGTAGGTAGAAGCCTGACTTTTGCTCCGTGACGCTCTTACAGTCATAGGAGACCGGGACATACGGCTTAAAGTGGATTCCGAACCACTACAAACATCCATGGCACCGCCGGGATTCGAACCCGAAACCTGTGGCACCGAGCGCTAGACACTCGGCCATTCAGGTCCCAAATTTGCCAACGGCACGCAGTGTTCCCAGGTGGTCACCCACCCAAGTACTGACCGCGCCCAATGATGCTTAACTTCGGTGATCTAACGAGAACCGGTATATTCAGCATGGTACTGTTTTGTAGTTAAATATCAAAAGCATTTCTTAGCATGTTTTGTAGTTAAATATCAAAAGCATTTCTGCTGGATGCTTGTATTCCTCTAATTGTGAATCTTAGAATTGTATTTTACTTGTAAGACGTTTTTCTTTTCCGTGAAATTTTAAATAACACCATCTTAAAGCGATTTTTTTTTTTTTTTTTATTTTTCTTATGACAGACGAGTTATAAATTTTATGATATTGAAAAAAAAAAATTTTTTAACTTTCCATTATGGTCAAGTAGTAGGTTTTTAATTTTTTTTTATTTTCTGACTTATCTATTTTTATCTTAATCTGACTTATTTGATCTATACATCAATTTTTTTTTTATGTACGCAAAATTTTCACTTGATTCTTTTTTGTGCAGTTCTTTTATTTTCGAGAAATCGGGTGCGTTAAAAGTTACTGCAATTAATTAGTTTTATATACATTGTAATAATTTACTTAGCGTTTAAATTCTGTTTACTTAAATTTATATATAAAAAAAAAAAAAAGTGCGTATGACACCTATATTTGATTTAAACATGTCTATTAACCTTAATTCTATTCAAAATAACTATTCTGAAGATTTGTATTTATTATTATTATTTTTATGAAGATATATTAAATTAGAATTATTTATATTTCCTTCTTTTCAAGTAATCTACCATTTAATATGAAAATATTTATATTTCATTTAGTCTTAGTAAAATTTATAATTTTCAATAAGAAATTGATTTTAATAATACTATTTTTTCAATACTACATTTTGAAAAAGTTTCAACAGTGTGTTTAATTATTTAACTTTTCCATGAACACTTTTTAGAGAGCTGTTGTAAATTCAGTAATTTAAAAAAAATATTTTTTTAACGTATTAAAAGAGTTTTTTTAATTCTTTTTTTACTTAAGTTATTAAAAAATATATTTTCTTTTTAAGTAAACCCGTTTTATGGTAAATAATACTTTATATTCATGTCTATGTTGTTTTATTTAATAATGTGCATTTTATATATGTATTTGTGTTTAAAATTAAATATTCTATGAAACAAACAAATATTTTCCAATTGTTTTTCGTCTGATAACAATATTTGGTTTATAAGTCATTTTATAGCCCGATATTAGCCAGTATTATTTCAGCAATCACGCCTAGACAAATTAAATTTTAATTTTGTGTGTGTCATTGAAAATTTCATTTTGAATCAACAAAATAGTGGGCATATTAAAAACTAAAATGAGTACTTTAGTAATTGAATAAAATAAAATCTCAAATGTTCTGAACAATAACCCTGGGTTTGATAACATTACTTTTATAAAATTTAAAAACTGTTGCTGAATTTACTATTTTAAATATACTTATTTGGTTTCCTCTCCCTCCTCAATAAATCCATGAATTAAAATTGCATCTTTTAAAATCAATTTAATGTTGTCCATTTTTTTTTTTTTCTTGTTTTGTAGTTCCTATGTTTAACGAAAGTTTCTAAGGTTATTAATATTCATACGCGCAGAAATGACAGCAATATTTTTAATATCCTTTTGTTTTTTTTTAAAGAAATATGCATTTTTAAATTTAAACTTTGTTTTTTTCTAATCAATAATTTCTTTTAAAAGATTTAATAGAATTTTTTTTTCTGTTTTTTAATAACGTGAGTATTCTAAATGGAAAAAAAAAAAAAAGATCTGATTAGAGGTAAAGTGTACCAAAAACCGTGCAAGGTGCATTATGGAGATAATAATTTAAATGATGAATACAATTATATTATTTTTACTGTACCTACAACTGAATCGAAACAACAGATCGAAAACTGAAATCTTTAAAATTACAAATAAAATTTTATACTTTTAAAAATTTTTATTTCAAACTGGTTCTGACAATAACTTCCTTACATTAATAATAATGTGTACGAAAGACTAATTTTCCAAAATAAAATTCTTTTAGCATGAAATACTTCCGTATTATTTTTTATAAACCTATACCTTGTCAAACATACAGTTATAAAAATATGAATTTAATGCACGTCGTAAAAATTAATAAATTATGCCCGAAATTTTATATTTTTTAATATTTATATATAACATTAATCATGACTGAATACATTATTTTTAGATAAAAAATAAAAAGACATGTTTTTTTATAACTCAATTAAAATTTCTCTTTATAATTTCCATTAGTTTTAATGCAGATAATTGATTTTCATACTTATATAATATATAATTTTTTTCTTTTAAAAAATAAAAATAGATTGTGTGGTTGTAACTTTTATTTTTTACAGATGCTTTACGAATATATTTTAAATTTAATTCAGAAAATTAGTTTTTAATAGTGGGTCCGTAATACTTTTAATGAAAAAAAGGTAATATTTTGGTTTAAATATTACATGCATGTGATATTATTCGGTTAAATTTTAAAAGATAAAATTGTTAATTATTTTTAGAAATATTGAAGATCAAAGGATTATGTTAAGATTAAAATTTATGTGTGATAAATGCTCCAAAATCACTGAACTTATTGGAGTTTTCTGCAAGTTATGATGCTGAAAATCAATTTTTAAAATAAGTATCTTTTATAAAACATTTTCGCAGAAATTATTTTGCAAATGCCACCTAATTTTTCTTTTCTTTTCTTAAAAATATATATATATATGTAAGATGGAAAGAAAAATTTAATGTTGAAACTTGTGTATTTACCATTTTAACTAATTCAAGAATATTGATTTGGTTTGTCACTCTATGGTCATTTTTTGCACACTTTGGGCTAATGAGACCAGGACCTACAGTTTAACGTGGATTCTGAACCACTAATAAATATCCATGCCACCGTTCAAAAATCTTGAAAACAAATAGCAAAACAAACCAAACAAAGGATTTAATACGATCCATATAAATTCTACAGTTTTTAACCAAAGAAAGTCATTTAATTTCACTGTCAAAAGAACTATGATCAAAACTGCATAGAAACAAAAATGCAAAAAAACCTCCAAGATGCAAAAGAACATCGAGAGCTAGAACAGATTTGTAAAACTCAATGTGAACTTAACTCGCCAATTTCAGAAATAAATTCTGATCGATAATTTAAAAACGATCAATCAAAATTCGGATGGTTGGCTTTATTTAATTTTAAAAGAAATCTTGGCCAAAGTGGTATAAGACAGCCAATCTTAGCCAAATATGTGTTACTTATAAGTGTATACAATGAAGAAATATAACAAGCTAAGCTAGCAGATTTTTTTTTTTATATGTCATTGGCTTCAGAATTTGAATCATTACCAAAACACTTCTTGATAATAATTTTTTTTTAACAAAGACCATTCAGTTGTCTTCAAAATGTCAAATCATTGCAAATTAAGATGGTTTAAATGACATACATAACTTGGTGCAAAATGGATTGATGCAATTTAGAAGATCCACATAAATATATCTACGTTTAATGTAAAAACAAATATACTGAGACAAATTCTTAAAATGAAAAATAGGAGATAATCGAAAGAAAGAGATTAACAAGAAAAGTCAAGGTTATTCCGAAGATAAAATAATCTATTATCTTCATAATACATATTGCAACAAAGGACCCAAAATCTGATGGTAAGCTATGGCGTAAAATAAATTAATGGTAAAGATCTGATGATGGTAATAATTATTTATTAAACTTTTTGAGCTCAGCGTTTTGATAATGTGGAAATCATCATGAAATTAATGAAATCATTAATAATTAATGTGTTAAAAAAGGTTTATTCCATTGCAAAATGTAATATTAGTAATGTTTATATTATTGGCCATCATGTGTATTGTAATTCTCACTTGCACACCACAAACGAAATGAAGATCTGGTAATTTACTAAATTATTTTATTTCCCTTCCCCCAATATTAAATAATATAAAATGTTTTATTATTAAAAAAAAAAAATAATATTTTATCTATTTTAATATGTATGCAACTTTATGTGTCATTATATTGAATAGGATTATTTAATACCAAACTTACAAAAATGGAGGCATTTAAACAATAACAACACATGAGAAAAATCGGACAAAACTCATACATCAAAAATGAATTCAACCAATACACTTTTTTTTTTAAGTATGAAATAACTTTAATTCTCAACAAACACATATAAATTCATATAATGAGATTGTGGTATACAAGTGATAGAGAGAAGTGATACTGAAAACTAGAACGTCAATTATTTTAATATCCTATAATATACATGTTTTTTTTTCACAAGTTTATCAATAAATACACTATGAATACATATAAACGTCTTCTGAGGCTTCGGTCAAATGGCATAGCTAAGGTTATAAATTTACAGGGCAGAGATGAAATCTTCTACGTTATCACTCTTGGTTTAGTTTATTCCAGAAATAATTCTTCAACGCATAGTCCGTAAAAATTACTTGTGGATAAACACCTAAATAAGGAAAACAAAAAAAATTAAAAGAAATTAGTAAAAAGGAAATAGTTTGGCAAACAAAATTAAAAAGTTTATATGGTGAAGAGTTCGGACCAGATTGATAACTCTTTTTTCTAGCAAATCTCCGCAATGGGTTCATTAACTTTTTCAGGGACATTGACACAAATGTGCACGTTAAAATTTGTTTGAGAACAATTTCTTACAAAATCTCTCGACAGTGAAAAGGAACTATCTTAAATCTGATATTTTATTTTTCATAATAAAACGTGTAATTATTACAACGTTAAATTTTATAGATTTAAAAATGTCATGACAAAAATTCAGCAATATAAACTTGACATATTTTTTTAAAAAATTGATTGAATATATGAAATGTTTTCATTCATGAATTTATCGTCAGAAAATTTAATGACGTATGTGCGCTAATATTTTGGGGAGTGGGGGTTGTATACTTATTGTCCTAATTTTTTAATTATGAAACAAAATATAAAAATTTAATAATTTCTTTCGCTTGTACATGTCATGACAAAAATTGAGCAATACAAACTTGACTTTTTTTTTTAAATTGACTGAATATATGAAATTTTTAATTCAAAAATTCATCATCAGAAAATTTACTTACGTACATGCGTTAATATTTGGAGGAGTGGGAGTTGTATACTTATTGTCCTCGTTTTTTTTCGCTTCAAGATGTCATGACAAGATTTGGGCAATATAAACTTAACATTTTTAAAAAAAAAATTTCCTTGAATATATGAAATATTTTCATTTACTTATTCATCGCCAGAAAATTTAATGACGTCCGTGCGCTAATATTTGGGGGAGTGGGGGGTTGTATACATATTGTCCTAATTTTTATAATTATTATCCAATATAAAAATTTAATTTATTTTTTTTTTAAATTTGCTTGAATATATGAAATGTTTTCATTTATTAATTCATGGTCAGAAAATTTAATGGTGTACGTGAGGTAATATTTGGGGGGGTAGTGGGGGAGGGGTCGTATATTTATTGTCCTAATTTTTTAATTATTATAGATATAAAATATAATATAAAAATTTAATAATTTTTTTGCTTCAAAAATTGGTCCCTGAAGAAGTAATTAAAAAAGAAATTATTAAATTATTAATAAAAAAAATAGAAATTATTAAAAATATTTTTGAATCAATATTAATATTTGTTTAAAATCTGTCTATTTGAAATGAATGTCATTTAATATCCTTTCGGAATTAAGAGCAATAATTACGAAACTTATGGTCAGAACTCTTCCAAGGTTTCAAATAAATTTTGAGGATAAATGAAATTCTTATGTCCATAAACTATTTCAAACCTTTAAAAAAATTTTTAATGTACATAGTGCGTAGGAAAACTCTTTAAATATAGGTCTTATTATGCATTTTGATTTTATTACTTGCTAAGGAACAAAGCAAGCAATAAACAGCAAACTAAAAAAAAACTAATTGCAATCTTATTTATCTTAATACGTTTTACTAAAAGTGCATTGAGCAATTAATAAATGGCATAAAATACTTTATGGACACCACAGTGCTAATTTAATCACAAATTATAGTATAGCTAGTACCATATATACATCTACAAGTGAGAAAAAAAATAAAAGCACTGAAGATATGACTGGAATAAACTAAAAGAGTGATATGATAGCAGGTGAGAGAAAAAGGAAATAAAAAATAAATCTTAGTGTGAATTCAAGTTTTTCTTTGATATATCTAAAGAAGGTATGCACTTTTTCACTGTTAGAAGACTGAAGGGTAAAGATTTTCAAAGAAGTTCTTATAGAAGTGTAGGCTTGAGCACAACAGACACAAGACATAGATAAAAAGTTCATTTCTGCAATATATATATTTCTCAGTGTCCATTTATTTTATAAGGTAAGAAGAAGAAGGTATAAACGGAAAAAAAAAAAAATAATAATCACAAGAACAATTCAGTTTATATATGTCTTATATATCTATATATATATATATTTATATATAACACTTGGTAAAAAAATATTCATACTTTCAAAATCTACACAGGTTGTGTGTTCTAAACATTCTCGTATAAGATGTACGATTTTCCACGAGTGAGATAGGCTTGAGAAGACCTTTTTCTTCGATTCTAAAGTTTGAAAATTTTTTAGATAAAAAAAATAAACAAATCTAAAAAAAACTTGTTTGGTTATACAAAAAAAAAAGTTTGTTTCACAAATAACATCTATTCTTAATAATAAAAAAATAATAAAACAAAACAAAAGCAATAATAAAACAAATTTGCACAACATACGATGACGGTTGAATGTTGAACGATGACGGTTGCCATTTTAGCACTGATCAGTTCACTTCATATCAATTGAAAAAGGAGATCAACCAGAAAAAAATCGGCTCTCCCTTTTGCACAGTTTTTATT
This sequence comes from Caerostris darwini, assembly GCA_021605075.1. Taxonomy (NCBI): domain Eukaryota; kingdom Metazoa; phylum Arthropoda; class Arachnida; order Araneae; family Araneidae; genus Caerostris; species Caerostris darwini. The sequence goes on along the minus strand of BPLQ01008094.1, from coordinate 119,249 downwards.
TATTTTTTTAAACAAAATTTCATTTTTATATACACCGATTGTGCGTTATGGCAGCTATCTGTATTATTGTAGCACACAGGAAATAAGTACAAGAAGTATCAAATTAAAAAAGCCATGTTTTACAACAACAAGCATTTTTTTCTCGTGGTGGTTCAGCAGCAATTCACTTCAGTACATACTAGAAAAATTCAGCAGCACAAATGAATACTGGCAAGTATTAACAGAAATTAAATAATATATACCACCATACAAAACACTGTAGTAGTAACTGCACCTCTCAAAAGCTACACATTTATATGCCCTATATACAATATTGTCCTATACTGAATTTGTTAAATACAGAGATGGTTAAAATCTTGGAAAAATTACATTGTACAACAAACAACACATTGTATTTATTAGCTAAACTTCAATACATCCAAAACAATAGTTGATGAACAGATTGCTATTGGATTAAAGATTTACAATTTACATGATGCTTTTTAAATTAAAATTAATTAAATCAAAACTATTGACAATGCATTTTCAAGATTTTAACCATATAAAAATATGAATTAAGTATTTTTTGAATATATAAAAATATTAATTCTAGTTTAAACATTTAAAGCAGCATTTACAGGTTAGGTTCCAATATACAAAGACAGCTCTACACAATGCTTTTAAATAATTGCAATTACAACATTTTAAGAGATTTATCTGAATAATACAACACTCAATAGATTTTCTAAATAGACAGAAAATCGTAAATAATTAATTAAAATGATTTAATCGCGCCTTAGAAATATATTAAATAAATCACAAGTATGATAATCATTACGTACATATAATGAATGCAATGTATATGGCTGTTTTGATTAAATAAACACCTATATATGTCTACACCAATGTTACACAGGTCAGAATAATGTATATCTTAAATTCCACATCATATAAAACAATATGTAGATAAATATAAATGATTCATATGTAGAAATATGTATGTCAAAATGCAAAACGAAATATATAATTTAGGTATATAATATGGAGAATGGTTTTAAGAATCTTTGGAAAAATAAACATTTACAAGAAACTAATATATATCAACGTCAACAAAATTCAATAAAATTGATAAAATAACTTATATGACTTAAATTTATAGTAAATAAATATTTGAATATTATATCTTAGTTTAAAAAAAGAAAATTTACTGAATTCACAAATGACATATTGAAATAATACTTTTAATTAATTGGGAAAATTCCAATATATATGTTTCTATATTGCATATTAATAGACAATATAAATTAAAGTTCAATATTTGAAACAATTTTAAATCACAGTAAATTTTCTTTTATTATTTAGAAAGACATTTAAAAAAATAAGAGGAAAAAGCAAGAAAAATTAATCTGTTAATCTACTATGTAATTGACAAAACTAAATTCTTAATATCCATTTTTTTGCCTAACGATGAATCAAATTGAATATACAGCAATTAGTAGGGAATGATAATATTTGAAGAATTCCAAGTAAATATTTAAGCGATTAATATTAATAAGAAAAGAAAATGCAGAATAAATGATAGCATAAGAAGAAATTAATTTCTTCTAATAAGGTTAATAAAAATAGATAGAACATTTTTTTTTTCAAATTATCAAGAAAATATAAAAGCAAAGAGATCCAGAAAAAAATGCATGGATTGAGACTGATTTAAATTAATTGCAAAATAAATACACATCGAAAAAAAAAATCCCATCCAAAAAAAAAAAAAAAAAAAAAAAAAAAAGATGATGTAATTGCTGATAATTATCTATTTTAAAATTGCAATTAATTTAGATATGTTACATAAAAAGTAAGGTTCGTTATTTTAAATGACGAACAACATTTATTTTATTTTATAAAAAAATAATTTATTTTACAAAAAATGTTAATTTTTTTTTCTTCGTTTTTCTTTAAATCACATACTGAAATGTGGCAATTTGAATTTTCAATTTAATAAAAAATAAATAAATAATAGCACATTTTATTTATGAATTACATATAAAGTACCAATAGTTAACTTTGGATTAGTTTTATAAAAAAAATAATTAGCTCTATGAAAACTATAACGAAAACTATTTTGGTTAATTATTAAAAATAGTTTATGTTTGATAGATTAAAATAGAAAAACGAATTGTCAAATAAAAATAAACTTTCAATACTTTTTTAAAATATTTATAATTAACATTTTTAATATTTATAACTAACATTTTAGATTACTGTTTAAAACGATAAAAATATTACAAAATAAATTAACCATTAAAAAATCAATCATTCTTTAAACAATAAAATCGTTACTTTTAATTGACATTGAATCGTTTTGATAATATCACAAATTTTACCTTCTAATCACCTTAAATCATCCTTTATCATCAAGAATCACTTTAGTAATATTACTTTTCATTTTAAATGGCAACTATTGGTATTTTAATAAAGAATTCAGTATGATAGCATTAGTAAAGAGAATGGTTAAAATTAAAAAAAAAAAAAAAAAAAAAGAAGATCATCAGATATCAAATAAAATATTTACAGCACAAAATTTTTTCTAAGCAATTACAAACAAGTATTAGAAATGAAATAATTTATAAAAAAAAATGGGATCGAGATATAAAAATAATAGAAAATAACAATTGAACAGTTTTTTTGTAAATAAATAAAGATATATCAAAAATAATATATTATAAATAGTAAAATATATTGATAGAAGTAAAAAAAAAAAAAAAAAAAAAAAAAAAAAAAAAAAAAAAAAAAACTGTAATTACTAATTACTCTTCAGAACCTCATAGTCTACCTCAGTAAGATTAAATTTTAAAAATCGATTACTGTTTCTCCATTTTAAAGTACCTAAACACCAATAAAGACAATGCTTGTCGAAAAATAGACGTGCCAACTATGAGAGTTTAAGGAAAAGTTGACCTATCCTTTTTCATATTATCAATTTAATCCCATTTGACTTGCAGTTTCCTGATTTTATATTTACATCAACGATTATAAAATAATATTTAATAATTATTAATCATAATTTATAGTTATCTTGCCTGCATTATCTCTTGAAAAAGATAGATATCTAAAATATGATTGTTTCATTTTTGGTTCGGTATACAGAGAATTTCAAAACCATTGTTTTTTACTTTCTTTATATTTTAATAATAAAGAAGACAACCCATGATATTATGATGCCTAAATTAGTTAAAAAGTCTGTTAATCGCAAAAGAAAAACGAGAGAAATTGCATTCACATGAAAATGGCTCATTATGAAAGACTAACAGCACCAGCCAACTTAAAATCTATTCACAAGTCGGACGGATGAACAAGTCACATTTAACTTAAATTTCATCCAACTTTTTGAAGTAAGGCTTCGAACCAATAAGAAAGAAGAATTGCAATGAGAATTGCTTATCGAACTAATAAGAAAGCTGGACTATAACAGAGTTACAATTAGTCTTCCACGTGAAGCTAGTTGAAGAATGGATCGATTCTTTTCTACTTGATCTTCAGTTTCTGGCAGCTTAGAGGAAAGGATAAATTTCTCAAGAGGATCAAGTTATGATACTGGGGACATCGTTATGAAAATATAATAATCAACTGCAAATAATGTTAGAAAACTACAATTAATTTGTAAGTTCTTTATACACTTCAATCAAATTGTTCAAAATGAATTTGAAAAACGGGAATCTTTTTTATCTTGTACTTGGGACAACACTATAATTTTGTGTTGTCAGTGGAATTTTATCTTCCCCTATGTCCAATTTTCAAAAATGGCACGCCTGCATCTTCGACAAGCACTGAATCCCGAATAAAAACCCATGGTATGGTATATCCCCTATGGGGGCTCTATCCTACAGGCCTTCCGAGTTGGGGCAGACACTAGGCGTCTTGCAGGCCGAAGAAAAGGTAAACGAAACAGCAGACGACAGGCAGATGCAGAAATCGACCTACCTGCTGCATTTTTTCGAAGTCCAAAGACGGTCGATGCTCGACGAGATTTGTACTGGTTGCGGTGGCAAGGAGTGTGCGTCGATGTCTCTTCCTGGGCGACACAGAGCACAGCTCGTGGGGTGGGATGGTCGTGGAGGCGTGGAACAGCTTCGGGGGTGGCGACAGCGACCGGCTGGGCTTGGGGACGTTCGCGGGGGGCGAGGACCGAAACTCCACGGGGGCAGACACGCACATGAGGTCCCGGACCTCCTCGTCCGAGGACCCCGACCCGAGACTCAGTCTGGTGTTGGCCTGGGACCACTTCCGCTTCTCGGGGTACTTGGCGATTGTGCCGCAGTTAATGACTTCCAGCTCCTCCTCGGAGCTGTGGTGGTCGAAGGTGTGGTCGCTGTCGCTGGGCAGGGCGGAGTCCAGCAGGTTGGGGCTGCACCCCAACCCCGCCCCGCCCCCTTCCGTCGTCGTGTCCGTGATGGTGTCCAGGGTGCTGCTCGCGCGGTCAGACGGAGCGGAGCTGCCGTCGCAGTGCAGGGAATCGTCCATGTCTGCAAAAACAAAAGTCAGCGTCAGTCTTGGATGGGGACTATGCTGGTCAGTGGAACTCCCTTTAAGAAGGAGAATCCATTGACCAGCATAGTATTAAGCTGAACACAATAACGAACTCAAAACATACTGTACATTATTTTCAACCTTCACATATCGTTAATGAATTTACCATAGATATGGTGTACAAATACTGCAATGGATTTTATGAAACCTTACGGACCACATTAACGTCCCCAATGCAGATAGCGTGAGAAATGACAAGAGTTCGATTTAAGTGCTTGCATCCCTGTTTTGGATAATATATAGGCTTCGTAGAGAATATGATACAATATTTCTCATTTACAATTACTGGATTGATTAGATTAATCTTCTGCTTTTAAGCCATCCATTTGGTTTCGCTCCATATTAACGAATGGCATCCTTCCATTATATGGAAGAATGTTGACCTATAGAAAAGATATACAACATAGTTGTATACTGAGTTGCAAATTTATGGGACGAATATTGACAATGCAAGCATCTTTGCATTCAAAAGAATAGACTCGAAAAGTTTATTGGTTTAGATAAGTCAAAATATAATTGATAGAGAATAAAAAAGCGCACTGATATGTCCAAAAACGATATTCTCAATGTTCGAAAATTTATGGCCATTACGTTTATTATCATTTTTATCACAAAAATATTAATATTGCATTTTAAGAACCAGAAATTTAAGCTCTACACATTTGTAAGAAAATGATGTTGGTAACTGAAATAATGCTTAACAAAGCAAAGTTATCGAAATCGCAGATGTAAGGGTTGAAAAAATCCGCCAGATGAAACTCTTGAAATCATATTCATCGATTCAATTGAATTACGATGAAATCGATAATAAATAATAATTTACGGATATTGCTTGTTAAAAAATCATTTACATGGACGTATATGAAAGGGGGAAAAAAAACCTCATAAGAACGAGACCAGTTTGGTTGTGCTTTAAAAGATTAATTGAAGTGCAAGGTTGTCTGATATTAAAGTGGTTAAATGGCGAGGACGGAAACCGCAGATCTGTCAGCTATCGCATGAGTAAAATTTGCAAAACAAATTATCCATTGAAAAATCTTTTGAAAAGAAAATTATTCGTTTATAATGGATAACGTTGAAAGTTTATTTTCTTAATTTTTTAAAAAGTTTAATAGCAGTTAAAAATCATTAACAACAATTACGAAAACACCTGGTTAATTTATCCAGCGGATTTTTTCCCCGCGATATTTTAAAATACAAATGCATTTCTTTAAGTCCTACGTAAATGTAAATTTTCTATGCTGAGCAAATGTTTTAAAGAATGATTTCCGCCGATAATATGTAGGAATCAGTGATTTGGAAAATGTGTACTACATTAGATGGATACTTTGAAGAATTTTTTAAAATTCGTTTTCAGCTTGCAATTGCGGAATTATTGCAGAAAGAACTTTTCGAAAGGAATCAATAGCAGGAGTACAGAGGAATAACATTAATACACACACAAATGATTAGCAAATTTGTAATACACTAAAATACATTAGTGAATTTGCAGACCAAATAACGCTAATAAAGTAACGCTACCAGACCAAAGGTTATCTTCTTAATAAAAACAATAAACGGCATAATAGTATCATGCTACAGTAAAATGTACTAAATCATCAATTAAAATAAATATTTAAACAGAATTGAATCGGTATAAAAACTATATACTAATTTTTTTTTTTTTATTTGGTTATAAAAAAAACAGAAGATATTGGCAACGATCCAATTTCAATTCATTTTTTGAAAACTACAATTCAGAAGTATATATAGTGACAATGCGGTACAAATGAATAAATAAAAAAAATCCTATCAGTAATTTTTTTAAAAAAAAAGCACAAAGTAGGTATCAAAAATAAATTTGAATTAACTATTCGAGAAAATAAATAAGATTAACTGGAAAAATACACGCTTGTAAAATAAACATTAATAAAATAATGTGTAATTTGGCGATAATTTTTAATTACTCAATATCATTTTGTCACTCAATGGCTTAAAACAGGTGTACCAAATAAAAAACTCTTAAAACCTTAGCATTTCTTAAAATAGGCGAAATTTGTGTTAAAAAACTCTTGGAAAAATCGAAAAGTAAATCAAAGACATTTGCATGAAACGATATAACAAATATAGACATATTAGAAACCTAAGCTGCACTTTTCTTTTTAAAGAAGACAGTAAAGTAGAAAATGATTAGTAAGGAAAATTACATGCCTTTCACGTGCAGAAAATGGCAGACACTTTCATTTTCCACTCGCCGACACAAAGCAAAACGTATCTAAACCGGAGCGGAAGATTACCCATCCAGATCTACTATGCTAACGGGAACTGATTAGGGAACTATTTTCTGCCGCGCTTTTTGCTTTTTTGTCCGATGAACGACTGGATCGGGTTGTTGTAAACAGGAAGATAATGGTTAGAGCGTTTGCGTTTTATCAGCTGGGAAAAGGCTTAGCAGTGGGTTTTTTTTCTTTCTAGTTTTTTTTTTCTTTTTTTTCCCCTCAGACAATTTTTTTTCTTCACTTTAAGTTGAAAAAAATAGTAAAAACTTCCCTTCTGACTTTTCGACAGGACACTCTGTTATCAGTTTGAAGATTTCACATCATGCATTATGGCATTGAACGCATTAGCAATGGTAAGGCAAGGCAAATTGCATTGAATATCGAGTGGTTGGTTATAATTTGCAAATACAATTCAGATGTGAATAAATAAAGTCATTGATATTATCAACAAATCTAGTTACAGTGAAAAAGAAATATTCATAGAAGGAAATAAATAAATGGATTTTTATAAATGCAGATGCATTACCACCTGCTCCCACAAGGATTTTTTTTTTCTTTTTTACTTAATACATTTCTATATTAATTCAAAATTATTGTACGAGAAAGATCATTAAAACATGTTAAATATAATATGTACAGAAAAGTATACATAAAATATGTATATTACAGCTTATTTTGTAACTTCAGTTAATACTTAGTGTCCCATTTCAAAGCCCATTACAGTACGCTTTTTTTTATATGGGTTAATAATGCTAAATATCTTATTAACATTTTTTTAATACGTAAAATTCAATTAAAAGACATGAATTTGCACAAAATCCATTTTGATATATTTCAACGACAATACAGAATATATTTACATCCTTCCGAAACAACTGTTTATATTTTCATTTCAAATTATCTTTTACGACAATATATATGAATATTAATTATTGTTTAACCTATTAATTGCTTGGAACTAAAGCATAAAATTCTGCCTTCACTAGTCAACAGAAATAATCTGAATCTAACAGCAAGACAAGCTGCATCGTAAAAGACGACATAATTTGAAGTATCTAGACACATTATCTATTAATATTAATAACTATTGCTTCACCCATCAATTGCTTGCAACTGACAGCAAAACAATTCTGCCTTCATTGGCCATTAGAAATAATCTAATAGCAAGGCAACCTACATCGTAAATGACGGCATAACTTGAAGTATCTAGAGACAATATTGACAACTATTGCTTCACCCATTAATTGCTCCACAGCAAAATAATTCTGCCTTCACTGGTCATTAGAAATAATCTCAACCCAACAGCAAGACAAGCTGCATCGTAACAGATAACATAACTAAGTACCTAGCGACAATACCTATGAATATTTATAACTACTGCTTGCAACTGACTGCAAAAAAATTCTGCCTCCATTGGTCATTAGAAATAATCTCAATTCTACAACAAGACAAGTTGCAGCGTAACAGACGACATAACTTGAGGTACCTAGAGACAATATCTATGAATATTGATAACTATTGCTTGCAACTTACAGCAAAAAAAAAATATGCCTTCATTGGTCATTAGAAATAACCTAACAGCAAAGCAAGCTGCATCGTAAAATATGGCATAATTTGAAGTATCTAGAGACAATATCTATGAATATTGATAACTATTGCTTGCAACTTACAGCAAAAAAAATATGCCTTCATTGGTCATTAGAAATAACCTAACAGCAAAGCAAGCTGCATCGTAAAATATGGCATAATTTGAAGTATCTAGAGACAATATCTATGAATATTGACAACTATTGCTTGCAACTTACAGCAAAAAAAAATATGCCTTCATTGGTCATTAGAAATAACCGAACAGCAAAGCAAGCTGCATCGTAAAATATGGCATAATTTGAAGTATCTAGAGACAATATCTATGAATATTGATAACTATTGCTTGCAACTTACAGCAAAAAAATATGCCTTCATTGGTCATTAGAAATAACCTAACAGCAAAGCAAGCTGCATCGTAAAATATGGCATAATTTGAAGTATCTAGAGACAATATCTATGAATATTGACAACTATTGCTTGCAACTTACAGCAAAAAAAAAAAATATGCCTTCATTGGTCATTAGAAATAACCTAACAGCAAAGCAAGCTGCATCGTAAAATATGGCATAATTTGAAGTATCTAGAGACAATATCTATGAATATGGACAACTATTGCTTCACCCATTAATTGCTTGCAACTCACAGCAAAACAATTCTGCCTTCACTGGTCATGAAAAATAATCTCGATCCAACAACAAGACAAGTTGCATCGTAACAGACGACATAACTTGAAATATCTAGAGACAATATTGACAGCTATTGCAACTGACAGCAAAAAATTCTGCCTTCACTGATCCACTTATCATTAGAAATCTCACTTATCATTACAAATAATCTCAACTCAACAGCAAGAAAAGCTGCATTGTAACAGACGACATAACTTAAAGTACCTAGAGACATCTATGAAACTTGATAACTATAGCTTCACCCATTACTTGCTTGGGGTAGAAATATTTGGATTAGAAATAAACTCAATTCAACAACCGTACAATCGTAAAAGACGACATAACTTGAAATATAAAGAGACAATATCTGTGAATATTGATAATTACTGCTTCACCCATTAATTGCTTGCAACTGATGGGTGATAGCAAAAAAATTCTTCCTCCATTGGTCATTAGAAACGATCACAATCCAACAGCAAGACAAGCTGCATTGTAACAGACGACATAACTTGAAGTATCTAGAGACAATTGAGTAAATTCAGAAGATCTACAGAAGCACTTAACCTCGTAGGAGCAATTCGGAAAGACACTTGTTAAAACTACAAGACACACGGCGCCTTCAAGGGCACCGAGACGAAAGGCGATGTTTGAAAAATTTAAAAAGAAGAAGAAGAAGACCAAGAAAGAAAAAGGCAAAAATTACCCGAGGAACAAATGAGGAGTTCCCATTTCAGTCGTTTTATAAGTTATTTATCAGTCGCCCTTAAACAGGGTAAAAAGAAGAGAGAACAGAACAGAGGGGTCTAAAAATAGGGCAGCAATTTGGGAGAAGAGGATTTCAAGATGGCCATGGTTTCGCCCACCTAAGTACCACTCCTAAGAGTGGTCGTCACCGTTAAGGGGGGGGGGGATTGAACTGAAGGGAAGAAAAAAAATGATGGAAAGGGGGGAGGGGTGGAAAAGACGCAGTGGGGAAGAAAGGGCTCTTCAAAGGACGCCACGCGTTAAGTGCTCTGATGAAATCCTTTAGAAAAAGGGAAGCTCTGTAGTCGATCGAAGATAGCGACGGTACAAGCACAGCAGAAGATGAAGTAAAAGAATGATAATAACAAAAAGAAAGGAACGGGAAATTAAAGGAAGAAAAGAAAGGAAACTTTAAAGGTGAAGTCAGATGGGTTTGGGCTAAAGTCTATGTCATCTTAGCGGGACGTCATTTCCGCAGCAGAAGTTGGTCGCTGCTGTTTTATACCCACCTGATAGAAAGTCCCGATTACGAAGTTAGCCGACGTGAGGTATTTTATTCTATTTTATCTCAACAAAACCTGGATTGTTTTTGTTCGATTTCGACCTTTTTCTTGATTTAATTACTTTGTGGACTGGTTGTCTTTTTTAAAAGACTTTCGCTGTAAGATGGAAAGAAATTGATTCGGTGAAAATGTACCAAATCTATTTTCATTATTGTTATTGAATTATACTTAAATTGATTCCTTTGTATAAAGAGAAAGAAAATCAATCAATTAATTATTAGCAACGCAGTTACATTATAAAAATTCCAAACTGCAATTAAAGTAATCATAGAATATGGCTATAAAGTAGATCAGCTGTGCAAATGTCAGATAACAGCTCACTTTTAATTATTAGGTATTTACCAAACATTTGTATTCAATTGCATGAGAAGTGCTATTCGTTTTCCAATACCTGCATTCTATGAACAATATAAATATTGAAAATTCAAAACGTGCAATACAAAAATACAAATATGAAATTATATTTACATTTAAGAGTGAAAAAAACCTATCTAAGAATGAGTGATTTGCGTTCAGAAAAATTTAATATCTGCGAAACTGCATAGTTTTTTTTAATGTAATTGTAATAATAATATTTTTCATGACAATGACATAATGTTCTCCTCTCCAAAATACATATATATGTTTTTTTTAAAAACCATCTATCTACTAAAAATAATTCTTCAGATTCTATTCGCATTTTTTAAATTCACTACAAAGCGCCGTGTATGTCGATTAGCAAGCATGTGCGAAACGTGCAAGTTCACATATTCTTGCTACGTGTACAAGCAAAATCGGAATACATCAATCGTACACGTACAATAAAGCGAAGTATATCAATCATATCAACAATTAGACTATTTGTTGGGATTTTACAGAATTTTTTTCGTTACACACGCGAGTGAAATGTAGTTAGCCTAAAAGCTCTTACAAAAAAACTACACTATAAAACACACACTACCCATAAGAGAGTGGTATAAATCGATGCAAAAAAATAAATAAATAATAAAATAATAATTAGAAATATTTTTCATGACAAGGACATAAATGCTCTCCCCCAAACACACAAAAAAAAAAAAAAAAAAAATTTTTCATTTTAAAAACCATCTATTTATTAAAAACAATCCTCCAGATTTATCGCTCCTACTCCCATTTTTTTAAATTCGCTACAAAGCGCCTTGCTTTACACATATGTTGGTTATCAAGCATGTGCAAAACGTGCTACTCAAACAGGAGTACCGATTCTCTTTCAAGGCAAATTAAGGTCAGTGAATCGTCTATCAGTGAACCGTCGACCAACTGTCTATCAAGACCAGCAAATAATGAAACAAACAGTGTATAAGCCTATCAATCATATCAACAATTAGGCTATTTGTTAGGTTTTTACAGAAGTTTTTCAATTACACATGCGAATGAAACGCAGTTATCATAAAAGCTTTTCCAAAAGATAGTAACATACACTACTCATAAGAGACTGATAAAAACTTACGTAAAAAAATAATCAAAAATTATTTTTCATGATAAAGGGCATAAATGTTCTCTCAACAACAACAAAATAATTTTAAAAAAAAAAAAAAATCCATCAATCTACTAAAAATAATCCTTCAGATTGATCACCGCTCCTACTCGCATTTTTTAAATTCACTTACAAAGCGCGCATTGCTTTGCACGTAGTATGCCGGTTAGCAAGCATGTTCAAAACGTGTTAGTCAAAAAGGAGTATATCAATTATATCAACAATTAGGTTATTTGTTGGGATTTTACATAATTCTTTCAATTACACATGCGAATGACATGTAGTTACCATAAAAGCTTTTCCAAAAGATAATAGAGAGTTTTTGCATACCGGTTAGTTACCGTAGGACGTCCGTTAGCTTTTTCTCCCTAGCACGCATGCTCATAGGAAACTGAGCATGCGCGCTAGGGAGAAAAAGCTAACGGACGTCCTACGGTAACTAACGTACGGTATGCAAAAACTCTCTAATAACATACACTACCCATAAAAGATTGGTAAAAACTGATGTATTATTATTATTATTATTATTATTAATAATAATAATAATAAAAAATAATAATCAAAAAATGTTTTTCATGACATGGACATAAATGCTCTGCCCCACAAAAAAAAAAAAAAAATAATTTTAGAAACCATCCATTTATTAAAAATATTCCTTCAGATACATTATCGCTCCTACTCGCATTTTTAAAATTCACGTACAAAGCGCCTTTGCTTTGCACGTAGTACGTGCGGTTCGCAAGCATGTGCGAAACGTGCTACCCAAAGCGGAGTGCCGATTCCCTTTCAAGGCAAATGAAGGTCAGTGAACCGACCAACTGTCTATCAAGACCAACAAATAATGAAACAAACAGTGCGTCACAAGCGCGATTCTATCTTCCTGTGTTTTTCTCTTTCCCCCCGCTTGGCTTTATAGTAAAATAGAAATGGGACCGTATGGCTACAAAGCGATAGGAAATGAAATCTGGATTGTGTATTGAACAAGCAGATGGTGAATAACAAATAAACGACCGTAGCAATTATTGAGCGAATTTACTTGAAGTATTAAAAAAAAAATTGAAAATTTGGGATTTCAGTAATTTTTTTTGTCAGTTATAAGATTAGCAATTAGTAAATAATTAAAAAAAGATTAGGATAATTTAAATTAGTTATGAATATTTTTAATTCGAAAGTGTGTTAAAAAAGTAACATAGAAAAATATTTTATGGAATTTCTTATTAATGTGCGGGGTTCTATAAACTTTTTGAATTATTAAGATAAATATTGTCTATTAAAAGTAGAAATCTGTTGTATGCCCGTAGAATATCAAACATAGGAGCATATATGAATTAATCAAATTGAAATTGCATAATAGAGCATTGCATTAACAATAGTTAACACAAAATAGTTGCAATTTTTTAAAATTGGAACCATATAAGATAAAAAAAATATTTTAACTTTTTTTCTGCTATCTCTACATCAAATTTGAATGGATTTCAAGGTATGTTTTCCAAATGCCCATTGTAATACACAACAACCATCATTTCTTTGTATATACTTCGATACATTACTTATGTAAACTAGCTACCAAATTTTCTTTTTCAATCTTTTGTTAACTCTACCTTCTTACCATTGTTCAAAATAAAAATGTTTTCCAATTCAATTTAATAGCAACCTAACACCCGAGAATTCTACGAAAAACGTATCAACACTCAACTACCAAAAAAGTTAAAAAAAAAAAAAAAAAAGTTCACCTTTCCCACTTTTATCCTTAACACGTTTAACTTTTCAGAATTTATTTCACTAAGTACCGATTCTTGACAAAATGATAAAGAAAAGCCTATTCTTCATTTTAAAAAGGAATCGATTGATGCAATATAACATTGAAACTGAATCAATAACAATACTCTCTATACATAAACATTATAAAAAAAAAACCACCCCTTCCATAAACATACAATGCACAATGGGAAACGGACAAAAATCCTCTTAAGTGTCTACTATAGATAAGACGAGGTTCGTATAAAAATAAATAAGGCCACAGAGCAACAAAAACCTCACACTTATACACAAACCGAACATTCAACTTTATATAAGTTGAATGTTCCATTTTTTAATTATTTTTATATTTTATATATGTGTGTGTATGTATGTATGTATATGCACACATAATATATATTATTATATAGACACACCACACACATCTATATATATATAAGCAAGCGCGCACACACACACACATACATATCTATATCTATATATACACATACATACATACACACATATACATATTGAATACATATTATGAAACAATACAAAAAAATTGAAAGAATCTATGATTATCATTCATAAAAAAGTATTTCGATAAACATAAAATGTATAGCGAAAATGTTATTATCTTCGTAAAAATGAACTAGATAAATTGAAAGAAAAACCTGAAATGATATAAAAATCGATCCATAATCTCACATATATGATAAGCAGATAATACTATGACTAGGAATATAATGAGTTTTTCCCTATAGATTTAAAATAAATATCCTTGTTGTAAGAAGCATGCATTGAAAGAATATCAGGTTTATCAAAAGATTATTGATTTCTATATATATAAGCATTCAAATGCTTAAAACTATACTTTTCAGAAGATTTTCAAAGATTTCATCAAGGACTAGTTTTGAACGACATAAAAGAATAGTAGTATAATCATCATATAAAAAAAAATCCATGAAATAAGATGAATGAATTTGAATACATTTCATACACATACGTTATCGTCCATAAATATTCAATACACAATGCAAACAGACAAAATCCCCAAATCTGCTACCCACACAACACCACAAAGATGAAGCCTAATAAAAACAAACAGAATCGCAGACAGACGAAAATCTGAAATTATGCAAAAACCGAACATTAACCCCGTACATGTCAGACCTGGAGACAACAAGCGCAGTCATGAAAAATACTATCAAGTTTCCTTTCCATGCAGTGGTTACGTTTCAGAGAATTTTGTTTTGTGCAATTTTGTAGTAAAAACATCGACATAAATAATAGACAAACAGATGTTTTCCATAATTTTCGAAGAATCGAATATAAAACTAAAATAAACATAAAATTAAAAAAAAAATAATCTAAAAATTACAACACGAGATAATAAGAATGTCCCAAGATACTTTTACAGACTTATCCATTTAATTTTCTCGAAAAGTAGCAATTTTTGTTCCATTTCTCATCCCATCAGATTTCAAGTCGTCAAGGCCGGATTATTGCATAAACAAATGCCTAGGGACTGTTCAAACTGTCTATTTTGAAAAGATTTGTAAATAAGATAGTTTACTTTTAAGTTGGATCACTGTACATAATGAAAAAATAAACACAAATGCATTGCTTTTTATATGGTTATTGCGAATTGTAAAAATTGTGTTGTTTCGTAATAAAAGCAAATTATAATTAAATAAATAATTTTCGTCGTAAAAGCAGAATTTAAAATTTCCCATATCCCACATATCCTTTATTTCGACATTTATTATTAACACTTAAAAGAGCCACATGTGTATTTCTCTTTTTTTTAAATTATTATTATTCATTAAACCGATGTCAATTTAACACAAATAAAATGCAATATAAGAATATATATATATACATTCATTACAAAAAATTAGCTTCTTAAGATGAAAAAGCAGAATTAGTTTCACTGCTGTTTTATAAAGATTTCTCAAATAATGCAATCCGTGACTGAACTTCGAGAAAGATAGTACAAAACTCGCAATATACAGACATAATTCATTAGGAATATGGTGGAATCTCAAGGCTCATTCAGAATATATAACCTTAGCCAAAAACTATTGCAAATTTTATTTGCATGTAACATTCAATATGTAATTTTAAAACAGAATAAAATAAGACGTGACTGTGTGCATAAGTTTATATGACTACAAACGACTTGATAAAGCGATTTTCATTTGCTACCTATACACAAGAGCAAGCAATATCATGTTGTGTTACTAATCCCTGGCGCAGGAAATCCTACGCCAGGTCCAGTAGACCCATCACAGGCGACTGGCCATGGCTAAGGGTAATATGCAGGTTCACTTTTAGCAAGGAACCACGAGGGCTGAAGATTGACACATCACGACAATGCTCTGCGATCATATTAGACGGGGACCTAAGGTTTAGAGTGGATTTCAAACCCCTACAAGGATACATGATTAGAACTTGAAGCCTATGGTAGAAAAGACGCTAGCCATTAGCCATCAGGCCGCTGAAAATTTTCTGGTTTGGTTTCCCGCTTTACGGTCATCCTGTGCACACTTTAGGCTAAATAGACCGGGACCTACAGTTTAACGGGGATTCCGAACCACCAGGATTCGACCAGGCCACCACCAGGATTCGAACCTGAAGCCTTTGGCTTTACGGTCAAAAGTATAGCCAGTCGAGCACTAGCCAGTTGGCCATCAGGCCATTTCGACTTACAAAGGAGATAATGAAACACAATCCCTTTTTAAAACCCTATTCTAGTTCTCTACATGTACAGATTTTAAAACGGGGGAGGGGGTTAAATTATGCACCCATTCCAAGGGGAGTAAATAGAAAAGGGGGGAGGGGTAGAAAGAGCATCGGATTTATCGAAAGGTCATTGATTGTCTCGACAAGCAGTGAGGACCAGAGGGTTGAAGGAACACTCGGGGTGGCCGTGATGAAACACCTTCTGACTCGGCAGTGTTCTAAAAAGCACTCTCCCCATGAAAAGCACCCTTCGGAATTTACGATATTCTTTATAACCGAGAGAGGCGAGGGAATTTACGACTGATAATAGAGAACATCTGCTGGCCGTGCTGGGAAAAAAATAAATAAAATAAAATAAAATAAAAGGGATAAATGGAAAAGAAATCTGCCGGGCATATATATATATCTATATATATATGAGCGGGTAGTGTGTGTGAGCGGTGGGGGTAGGATTTTTATTGTTGGAGAGGGAGGGTGGATGTCGTGTGTGATGAGGTGGAATGAGTGTTGGCAACTCCGACGGTCGTAAAATGCGGCACAACCTGAAAGAGCGACGGCCGAATAAAAATTGTTCGCATACACACGGGAGAACCCCCCATCCTTCTATACACACACAACAGTGAATAGGCCTGGGATTCTGCATACATGGCAGCAGCATCTGGCAAAGCCGCGTTGGTGAAAAAAAAGTTCAAACTACTTAAATGGCAAGGCCACATTTAAGGGTGTTCCAAGTAGCAGGACAGAAGTCGGTCAAGTGCTTGCTTAGGATGATACAGGTTTCGCAGTCCCAACTACAACTGCTTGCAAATTCATTTTTTTTTTCCTTTAAAATATATTTCAGCTAGAATAAAAATCAATGTTTGCCATCCTTTCGAAAATGTGTTAAGTTTTATCAATCTGTTTGTTCACTTCACTGTTGAATGATTTTATGTGACGTATTGCATCAGTTTGTTTTATGTAAGCTACACGTTTTGGTACTTGTACCAATAGCAGAGGCTCGGAAAACTTTGCATATTGTGACTTTTTTCGTAAATTTGTACATTCAAGTATAAATAATCACATTCAAATGATGCAATTTTCTATTAGAGATTGCATTAAACAATTTAGAGCATTATATATAATGAAGATATGCAACAGATTTCTTTAAAATATTTACTAAATACTTTTTACTTGCTGTTCAAAAATTCATTCATTCACATTCCCATTCATTCGACATTCACATTTTCTATAGTTGAGCTAAAGAACTATAAGGTGCTTTTTATTTACAATAAAAGGAAATTTAGAGACTAATTTAAGACTTGAAAGACTAATTTAATTCAATGAAAATACATATTTAATAATTATTTTATTTTTTACGTATTTTTGGAATGAATTATTATCTACAAAGATAATATTAAAATTGAATATAAATAAGCAATTAACATTAGCCTGAGACCTATCTGAGTATACCTTCAGCACAGAAAAGGAATGGAATTAACATTTTCACTGACTCAAGGTCTTGCCTTACAGGCTCTTAATAAAGGTTTCTCAAGTATGATTTTGAACATTATATCTCTTTTAGAACAAATCAACTTTTGCACAGAATGTGTATCCTGCAATAGATCCTTGCTGATGTGGATTTGGAATTTAACGAAATTGCAGGTTCTTTCAGCGAAGAATGCCAGAAATCTGGATCAGACTGCCATTCCTACTTCCCTTGCAGAAGCAAATGTCTTGGCAAAATCTAAATTTATAATTCCTTCTAAGATTAAAACTAAACATCAAATTACAGAACTAAATGTCGACGACAGAAAATTAGCTACTACCCTCACAAGATTAAGGATGAAGCACCATAAATATATGAAAAATTCTGCTGATGGCGTTAAAAAATAAAAATGTGACAACTGTCCTGATGTCGAGCTTACTCCTCGTCATGTCTTTACTTGCCCAATTGTTGCAGTCGCCATGCATTGTCTGGACTATCCCTTGGAAAAGGATTTATATTCTGAACTGGCAATCAGCATACCAATATTATTCGAGAGCACCACAATATTTGATTTTCTCGTATTCTTCAGGGAATACGACAACAACAACATAACATTACCTTACTACAATTACTGGTAACTATATATTCCACGATGCAATAATTATAAAAAATTACCAAAAGTAACAGATTCATTAATTATATTTACTACACGTACGAAATGTTATAAAACGCGGTTTTCTTGTTACTTAAATTTTTGAAAACACCTTCTTCGATCAAATTCATCTTTAGAAAATGTGACAGTACTAAGAATATGATTTTACTGACATCATAACGCTTAAAAAAAATTTTTGTTTTTCAAAAAAATTTAGAATCCTAAATTTGCAAGAATTTTTTAGCTTAAAAAAGAAAACTTACCTATAAAACCTATTCCAAAGGATACATAAAAATTAAGGCAAAATGTTCCGAATTTCACACTGAAAGCAAAGAAAAGAGATACTCTTTCCCTACCAGTGAGATCTCGTATTCCGAAGTTGAACACACTCTCCAAGTCCCTTCGTCGGGGGGTCGAGGTCGTTGAGTTCTCCCGTATAACTACCGGAGGACTCGTCATACCAGTTTCGCATCAATACACTTAAGTTGTATGCATTATAAACCCATGCTTTTTTTGTCATTCACATAACTGGATTGCTTAATTGTTGCTCATTCGCCGTATTTACTATGAGATAATTATCCTTCATTCAGTGAAGACTTAATGGACTTAAATACATGGCAGCTATTTAAACATCTATTATAAAAATTCTACGGTATACGTCACCACATACGCAAAAAGAAATGGTTAGAAAAATTACACGAGACTATTGAAATTTATTTCAGTTATTTCTTCTTTTTCGTATATAACTACAGTTTTCTGCACAATGCAAATTTTTTTAAAAAAAGGCACTCTGAGACTGATTAAATATTCTAAAAGATTAGTATATTAAACATTGATGATCTTGCTTCTCCCCCCCCCAAAAAAAAAGGTAACATTCATTATAATATTTTCATTTTCATTTAACCGCCATTTATTAATTGAATATTCACTCAAGAGCCAAAACATTATGACCACCTCTCAACGAGTATAACGAGTAGGCCCACCTTTGGCGCGCCACACAGCTTCAACTCGCCTGGGCATGGATTAATACCACCACTTAATACCAGTTAAATACCACTTCCACCTGATCACGTGCCTTCCACGTCATCCAGGCGAGTTCATTGCAAAATGTAGGGGTGATCATAATGTTTTGGCTCTTGAGTGTATGCAATATTTGTAAATAAATATAAAAGAACATTGTGTATAAAAATAATTTGCTACGCAATCTTTATATTAATCATGTCTTTTTTTATACAATGTTTCAAGTTTAAGTTATGTTTTAAGCAGAAAAACGATGCTGATTTAATATGCGACAGAAGTTTTCCAATTAAAAACGCTAAATCAAAATAACTAATGAAAATAATTTTAGATGGAAAGCTTTTCTAGTAGGAATAATGTGATGTAATTAAGGCAACAAAAATAATAAAAATTAGTGATTCGGAATCCACGTTACTGTAGGTCTCCGTCTAATTAGTCCGAAATGTGCACAAAATGACCGTAGAGAGACAAACCAAACCGAACTTTCCAATTTTTATCGTCATAATTAATGTTGAAAAATATGACATTGTAAGTACATTTTTGGGGCATAATGGCCGAGAGACTAGAGCTCTGGTGTTCGGTACCGAAGGTTTCGGGTACGAGTCCCGCCGGTACGATGGATGTTTGTATTGGTTCGGAATCCGTGTTAAATCGTAGGCCCAGCTCTAATATGAATGTAGAGCCTTGGGAGAATGACTGAAAATCTTACCCCATAAAAAGAAAGCAACATCTTATCTTTCGGAACCTGTCAGCACGCAAAAGACCTTGGCCGACGCCATTGAAGAAGAGCGTTAAGTTTAGAAGAAGAGTTTAGTAATAATCAAACTTAATACATTTTTAGGGTTCTTTTCAGAATCAAATATTTTATGTTATTTGAAAAATGCATTCACTATTTCGTTTATTTCATGTATACCAAAATAATCTTCAAAACTACAATATTACGAAAATGAAATATTTTCTACTTCAATACAAAAAGCACAACATTTAATACATTGTTAGTAAGATAAGCCCGCAGAAAAAAAAAAATCACACTTTAAAAAAAAAAATGAGCATAAATTCGTAAGCATGAAAAAAAAAAAAAAAAATACTAATAATAAACAGCTGTTTCATTATGAAAATTTTTTTTTTTTTCTAACATTCCTCAGAGGTACAAACAAATACATCAAAAACATGAATAGCAGTTAATGTATATCAAAAGATGATATACAGAACAATATTATCGTTTTCTTTGGCCACCCCAATGCGAAAAGATCTTTTAAAAAGACCCCTGGTTTGCCAGAACGGATGGGATGTCAGGGGAAAACCACCTTCTCACGTATCAAACATGCCCCCTCCCCCTTTCTGTACTAAAAGCCTCAAAGGGGGGTCAACGTCATATTTCATACAATTGGTATTAGTCATTCGCGTTTTAGTAAATGGAGGTATTATCAGCTGGAGATCAGCAAGAAATACTTATTTCCATACGTTAATTTAATATAGACAAAATGGTAAGACATGTAACTTTTATTTCTGTAAGTAAAGCTTAAAAAATTTTAAATTACGTTTAAAATTATTATTGTAAGTTAAGCTTGATAAACGTTAAGTTACGCTTAAAATTATTTTTGTAAGCTAAGCTTAGATATTAAATAGTAGGTCACGGTCTAATATCACTCTAGAACGTTGGGTGTAGGGCTGACAACCATACCCCTTAAAAAGAAAACATCTCATGTTTCGGAATCTGCCAGTAAGCTTGGTTTGTCGCTCTACGGTCATTTTGTGCACACTTTAGGCTAATTAGACCAGGATCTACAGTTCAACGTGAATTTCGGACCACTCACAAACATCCATGCCACCGCCATGATTCGAACCTGACATCTGTAGTATGAAAGGCTAGAACTCTAGCCAATTGGCAATCAGGCTGCTGTCATATTTCGGAATCTGCCACTAAGCAGACGGCTTTGGCCCACCATGGGGTTGTTGCGCCACTGAAGAAGAAGTTATAGTAATATTGCTTATAGAAATAAGGTATGTCCTAGCATACCTTATCTTTCCTATTATTAATGATAAAGGGCCACGTTAACTTTATAAGGTATTTCGTACACGGCATAAAAATTTCATGAAATGCCCCTTGATAATGTATCCTTTTTAGATTATATAAAACTAAAAAGATTCTGCGTATGTAATTTTGATAAATGAAAGCTATAAATATAGCCATAAATCATCTACAAATTCAATTTCATTTATTAATATTTATGATTATTTTAATAGCATTTTTACAATATAAATTATATTTTAGTCGAAGATATTTTTAAACGTATTAATACACTAATCGCGCAAAAACTCATATTTAATACATTAGTCATATTTAAAGAAAGTAGAGAATAACTAAATGCAATGCTTTGATAAAATCTAGAAATGAAGATTTTGGACTTACTTGTATTCATCAGGATTCACAATAAAAAATACGATAGTTTCACTTCAATTAACAATAGTTACTTTCATTTAAAACCATAAACTTGCATTTACAAATGTCATAAGTGTAGCAACTCGAGCCACGGTTACTTGATAATCCCTAAAAGAGGGAAACCACAATGCGTATTTTCCCTATCCGATGGGGAAATGCATCAGATTGGAATTGGCTGAGGGAAGACCTCATTTGAAATCGGTATAAACTGATTTGGAAATTATCTTATAATAGATTTTTATAGATTTATACGTGAATTGTGCGTTTTGTCAGGTGTTCTTGTGTTAATTGTGTTCAAATAAAATAACGAAAAGCCAAATTGGAGTCCTATTTGAAATGACAGTACATGAACACGCACATCAGCAGTGATAGTTCATCACAATAAGTACAAATATGCAAACTAATAGAATTTTTTGCAATTAAAAACATTTTTTTACGCCATTTAAAAGTATTTTATGGATATTTTTTTTTCTAAAAAGTAAATTTATTAATTAAAAATGATTACTTGGTGATGTTTTACATCCAGAGCATTGAACCAATAAAATTATTTATAAAATCGTAAATCAAAAGACCTTCAAAATGTGGGCACATTTCAGTATGCGACAATTTTCCAAATATGTCAATATATACAATACTTGATGACAGTTTGTCCGTATGCAATAATGGTTCGAAATATGTCAATATATATATTACTTGATGTCAATTTGTCAGTACGCGATGATTATCCAAATATGTCAATATATAAAATGATGATAGTATGCGATAATTGTCCAAATATGCCAATATATATAATACTTATGACAGTTTGCAATAATTGTCCAAATATGTCAATATATATATAATACTTGATGATAGTCTGTCAGTATGCAACAATTACCAACTTGAATAACAACGATTTTGACAATGTCGCTCTAATCAGCAATAAATAGAACTATGAATTATCTTCAGTCGTGCTGGGTTCGAATGTATCAATCATACGTTAACAGCTTAGAGAAAGCCACTCTGGAGATTTCTTAATTTGAATACCCAGAGAGCATCACAATCATCCGCTTTAAAATTCAACAAAAACTTTAGTGGAATGTCGGTCTTTAATAGATCATCAATCACAATATGACTCGTATATTGTATACTTTCCATCACAATCAATCACAGTTTGCAATACAAAATTGATTATTTCACGCTAGATTAAAGGCCAATGCACTGAAGAATAACCTAGCCCGGCTAGAATAAGAGGTTTTAGTGGGTTTTTAATGATTGCTTTGAAAAACAATGTCTATTTGAATTGGAAATTTAATTTATGGAATAGATTGAAAATATGCAATAACATTGGGTTGCAAAAAGCTATTTAGATTCATTACTAATGTTTTTGCAATATAAAGTTGTTGCTTTTTTCTTTATGTGCTGTAATTTTATAATAAGAGTAAGCATTTTCTTTTTGGTCTCATTTAAAATAACTGGATGCAACAACTTATATCCAATACACAGCATTACTATAATAACTAATAATAAACTATAGTGGTTTTTTTTTAATAAAAGAAAAATTTTCACACGCATTTTAATTTTTTTTTCTTAATTTAATACAAATAAAGCCTATTATATTATTTTCAGTACAGTATACATTATTTGTGTTGTTTTTTTATCCCACTTGGTCGATAGCGACATCTTGACCACATCCATGAACCCGTGTGTTCTCATGGAAGGACGGTCAGCTTCTGTTGTGATGGAGTACCCGTATAAAGAAGTCTGACTTGGCTCCGTGACGCTCAAGAAGGAGGACAGTGCCTACCAGGTGGACTTTTTAGGGGAAAGTACCCCGCATTTGCATGTCGTATGGGAGAAAACGTGGAAAACTCCTACTCCTCTGATTATACGTTCGTATTTAATAATGATGCAGAATATAAAATGCAAGAACTTTTATTCATTGGTTTATTTTCATTGCATTGATTTTAAATAATATAAAAAAATATTCCAAAATCCACAAGTCATCATTCGTTAAATACACAATACGACATTTTCAATAAACCTTGTTTTTAAATCGTAAAAAAATACAGACAAATAAAAACAAAGAATTTTCAATTGTAAAAGTCCCAACTTTTTTGTTATTTTAATAGATTATTTAACATGTATAATATCAACTCGTTTCTTAACAATATTTTCTCTTCTACACTATTTCCTTTTAAATTAAAATTATATTAAATTAGCATTAAATCCTATCCATTATTAATATTTTTATTACAGCACTAACTTTATTTCATCGTTTTACTAGAAATCGTCTTATGAGTGATTAATTTTTGATTCTGATTTAAATTCGGTTCCATAATAATAATAATAATAAAAATTGCTGAATTCTGTACAACAAATTTTTAGTACGGACATGTATATACAACAGGGTGGTTTTATTTAAATGAAAATACATAATTATAAATCAATCAACCGCTTTCAATTAACTTTTACTTAATTAGTTTTAAAATAAAAATAGTACATATATTTAAAAATTAGCGATATTATCTTTTGATGAAATTACTAATAAGAATTAATTATATTTCTATTTACAGACTGACTTTAAAAGCGAGTATTTTTAGTGGGAACCGGACGTATGCTAATTTTTATGAAGAGCAATAAATTTTAACGATTTATTTGGTCATCGGTAGCTCAGCACTTATCTCCCTTTTCGAGATATTTAACCCTTTCTTGTCGGTTAAAGATAGGTTCGTTAACAGGTCAATTTATTATCTCAGCAGCGGATATGTTTATCAGTTCATTGCACCCCAGACACATATTCACCTGTACGAACCAATTCGGTTTTTACTTTTAATTATTGGAAGAAAGGATATCCACGTCAGTGCAGTATTTATTATTAATAATGAACACAGAATTATATACTCATAAATCAATTCCAGAGGAATATCAACTAGTATCATATAGAAAATAGTTATTCGAATCAAAATAAAAATGCTAGGTGAATTTCTAATTTCTATTAAAAATAAACAAATAAAGATCATGAAAGGTTACCCGTAAAATTTTTAATTTAATACAAGAACAAAACGCATTAAAAACTAGAAAAACAGATGAAAAAACTAAAAAAAATTAAATAAAAAAGCATGTAAAAGAAATTAGAAATAATAATAATAATAATAATAAAAAGAACTATAGAATTCCAAACGATTTTATAAAAAAGCACGTGAGAGATATGAAAAAAAAAATAATAATAATAATAAAAAGAACTATAGAATTCCAAACGATTTTATAAAAAAGTACGTGAGAGATATGAAAAAAATAATAATAAAAAGAACTATAGAATTCCAAACGATTTTATAAAAAAGTACGTGAGAGATATGAAAAAATAATAAAAAAAAGAACTATAGAATTCCAAACGATTTTATAAAAAAGTACGTGAGAGATATGAAAAAAATAATAATAAAAAGAACTATAGAATTCCAAACGATTTTACAAAAAAGTACGTGAGAGATATGAAAAAAATAATAATAAAAAGAAATTAAAAATAATAATAATTAAAAAAAAAAACTATATTCCAAACGATTTTATAAAAAAAGTCCGGGTTTGGGTTTGGTTTGTCGCTCTACGGTCATCTTGTGCGCAGTACGGTCATCTGGGCTAAACAGACCAGGACCTACAGTTTAACGTAGATTCCGAACCACTCACAAACACCCATGCCACCGCCAGGATTCGAACCTGAAGCCTGGGATACCAAAGACCAGAGCGTTAGCCACTTGGCCACCAGGCCGCTAAAAAAAAAAAATAAAAAAAAAAAAAAAAAAAAAAAAAAAAAAAAAAACCCGGGAGAGAAATTAAAATTAATAATAAAAACCTATAGAATTCCAAATGATTTTATAAAAAAAGCACGTAAAGAAATTTAAATAAACCAATAAAGAATAGCCCGTGAAAAAAAACCTATAGTGATCAAGGACACAAAAACTCCAATATCAAAAATTTTATTGGCAATAAATGAAACACTGATGCAAAGTAGTACATATTTCAGATAAAATATATCATTTACTGCTCAACTCAGTGTTTCTTCAATAATTCTAATATAAGCAAAGGTATTAACATTTGTAGAGGGCTTAGCTGGTGACGCCATAAAGACACTGAAATCGGTCGACATTTGCATCTATGCCAGACTGAACGCGAATTCGTTACCGGAAAAGGATTTAATCTCGGGCATGCTAATATCTGAAATCACTGGGTAATGCTGCAATTAGCCAACCTCATCCTCTCATCGCTAAATTGTTTCTGTATTACAAGTCAGCAAAATTGAAATTGTATCAACTTGGAGGATTTAAACTAAAACACTCATCCATTTTAGACTGGTTGATTAATTTTCGACAAATAATATTTAATAGTGTAGAGCGTTTGCAGCAAAAAAATAATAATCTTATATGGCTTGAAATCAAACATCAAAGAAAATAAAAAATGAAATGACAGTAAACATACCAATATAGAATTCGCATCTGAACCCGAACATAAATAGTAACCCTTCCAGGAAGTATTATGAGATCTTCCTCTCTCTCACTTTTTATTACAGTTCGAAATTCGATAAGCAAATAGAAAGGTAAGTTTGTGCTCTTTGGGGGACGTTACAAAAGAATGTCCACCAATAGATTTGAGTGTAAACAAGCCAGAATTGACCTTCCAAGGTCGAAATATCATTGAAATAAACATCGCATTATTCCATAAATCCGCTTAGAATTGAGCACAAAAAGAGTGAATCAGCTTGTACAGATGAGTCTAAAAAATTAATATCAATATAACATTTCAATTGTTACCTTTATTAATTTTTTTAAACTATAAAATTCCAAACGATTTTGTAAAAAAAGCACATAAAATAAATTTTTAGAAAAAGCAAAAACTGTAGAATTCCAAACGATTTTATAAAAAAATACATAAAAGAAATTTAAAAAAACTAAAAACTGTAGAATACCAAATGATTTTGTAAAATAACACGGTAAAATAAATAAATAATAATAAAACTATAGAATTTCTAACAATTTTATATAAAATCACGTAAAAGAAATTAAAAACTATAGAATACCAAACTATTTTATAAAAAAAAAAAAAACGTTATAGAAATTAAAAAAAAAACGATAAAATACCAAACGATTTTATAAAAAAAAAAAAAAAAAAAAGCACGTAATAGAAATTAAAAAACGATAAGATACCAAACGATTTTATAAAAAAAAAAAGCACGTAATAGAAATTAAAAAACGATAAAATACCAAACGATTTTATAAAAAAAAAAAAAAGCACGTTATAGAAATTAAAAAAATAAAAAACGATAAAATACCAAACGATTTTATAAAAAAAAAAAAAGCACGTAATAGAAATTAAAAAAATTAAAATGATAAAATACCAAACAATTTTATATATATATATATATATATATATATATATATATATATATATAAAGGATGTAATAGAAATTAAAAAATAAAAAAAAACTATAGAACTCCAAACGATTTTATAAAAACGCACTAAGAAATTTAAGTACGTGAAAGAAATTAGAAATAAAAAAAAACCTATAGAATCCAAACGATTTTATAAATTTATATAACCTATATAATTTAACCTTTATAATTATATAGCCTATAGAAATTTAATAAAAGAAAGCAAGTGAAAGAAATTAAAAAAATAAATGTTTATAAAGAGGTTAAGAAAACGAAAAACTGATCAAGGACCCGAAAAATGACGCTCTACCAAATAATACATAAAATACTGACGCAAAGTAGCACGTATTTCATATAGAATATATCATTTACTGCTCAATTCAGCATTTTTTCAATACTGTTTCAAACGTAGATTATTTAAAAATTCACCATACGGACGCCATTTTTTTTTCTGGGAATGATAATTGAAAACATTCTGAGATATAAGTTTAAAAAAAAAAATGTTAAAATATTCTTTCATTACGAATTAATTACAAAATAAAATAGAGTTCATTCCTGAGATTAGGTGATTGACCCGGGAATGTCCTTCAAGAATGCAGGAATTCATAAATTCTTCGCACAAGGAAACGATGTCTTCAAAATTAAGGATTGCGACATTTAATGATAAAGCACGGAATGAGACTGCTCAATTAAGGACAACGTCCTCGCGTCTTGCAGATTAATCGGATTTATAAGCCAACACAATATAAGTCTAAATCATTTTAATTTCTGCAGTGTACATCTAAAACAAAATAAATGAAACTAAAATCAATAAATATACTTATATACTACATTACAAAAATCTACATTATAAAAATTATATCTATTTGGTAATGAAAATTTCGAAAAACTGATAAGACAAACAAAACAAGAGTTTACTTTTCTTTCAAATGGAGTGAGATTTAATTTATCAACATTAATTATCATTATTATTTACCCTTTAATTATCATTATTATTTATACTTTAATTATCGTCATCCGGCATATTGTTATTTATTTTATACAAAATCGAAGATAATTTATTTTACACATCAGAAGTTATGATGTTGTTGTTGTGACTAATCATCAGTGTCCTGCAGTGCGGGACGGACATCCTATGAATATCTACTCATGGATGGAGGGAAAGGGGCAGCTTCTGTTAGGATGAAGTACTAACTTAAGGTAGAAGGAGTCTAACTTGGCTCCGTGTCGTTCAAGGAAGGCAGTGTCTTCCTGGACGACTTTTTATACGGAAGTATCAAGGATTTGAGTATTGTATGGGAGAAAATCCGGAAAACTGTCACCAGATAGTACGACAGACGAGGCAAGATGGTGAACATCACAAACGCCATTGAGTCTTTTCATTTTTTGAAACAGTCTACAACAAAGTATCAGCCCTAACGCTCACCAGCGGCGCTAAATAGGGCAATAGTTATAGTTAATTAAAGCAAAAATTAATTTTTAAAAGAAAAAAATTGTCATGGAATGTGTTGGGTGAGGGGTAAAATTTGGAAAATACATATTTATACATGTCTTGCTCGCAAAAAGAAATAGTGCGAGGTAGTTATTTCATTTAAAAGTGTCAATCCATTTCCTCATACTTAAAAAAAGTTTATTTTTACATTTTGATGTGTATAAGTTCTAACAGGAATCCAATTTTTTTATCAATAAGTATTATGAAATCAAACAGTAATTACGATAAAATATTTTTGAATTTTACACAGCGAAATTTCATTTAAAATTTTTTATTAAAATGCTGAAATAAATTTGATTCGTAAGGTTATTTTAAGCAACAATCAATGGCGGCTTAGACTGTAATAATACAGAAACATAGCAAATTCAGCATTAACCAAGTACACCATTAATGATTTACTTAATATTCATCTTTTGGCATTACAATAATTTGAAACGAACAAACAAAATGCCGCTATTTCATATTTAGTAACGAAATCTACGACATATTGGTTTATTACGCATATTCCCCGTGTATACATGAAACTTATCGATTTGATGTACTTACAAAAAAAGTCCTCCCATTTGAAAGGCCACTATGCTAATAGGGGCGTTCCAAGTACATAGGGACACGATATAAAATGATAATATATTTCAAATGAGAACTGAATTGTTTTAATTAAAAACACTGGAATATTCTTATAATAAACTTACCACAATACAAAAATGTTAATCGACTATTATTTGCATGCAATTATGTACATGCTATTAAAATATTCAAGCATATATGCGATCCAAAGCTAAGTGAAGCGCAAATTTATGTATTTAAATTAACATTCATCCTTTTCCATTAAAACCATAAATTAAATAACGTTTCACGCATTCCAAGATCACTTTTAACGACAACACAAAGACAATCACCCTATAATTCACAGCCAATCCTCTAGCAGCAAGCGATTTTTTTTATTCCAGCAGTCGAAAAGACAGGTTCCGAGAATGCTAATTCTTCTCGAAGGCTCGGCGGTTACTGTCCTCCGTGAATGAATAGGAATCGACTACAAGAGCGATGATATCAATTAATCGAAATGCAGTCGATCGTGCAGAGCATCTTATAATTTGTGATTCTGCTACTACTTGAAGAGTAGAACCAGCACTGTTAGCTGCACCTAGGGGATAATGTAGACATCTATATGTAAATGACTGTGTCGCTAAACTGCCAAAATGATCAGTGGTCTTTCGCGACATGAAGACTTGAGGTGAGAGATAGGTTGGAAGATAGTGTTGAATTCATTTAAGTAGTATTGGGAAGCTATTATGTGTATTTTAGGGAATATGATTAGGTAATTAAAAGATTTGATCAGGGGGCCTGATGGCCAAGTGACTAGCACTCTGGTGACACAAGTTTCGGGTTGCAATCCCGACGGTGTCGTGGATGTTTGTAGTGGTCCGGAATCCACTTTAAACTGTAGATACCGGTCTAATATGACTATTACACCACACCACACCACAGCAAATCACTGTGCCTAGAGCTGAGTAGCCCTTTTACGATTTGGGATTGATGTGGGTGAGAGAAGTCTGATTGGGCTCCGTAATGCTTTTACAGTTATACGAGACCGGGACCTACGGCTTAAAGTAGATTCTGACACACTGCAAACATCCATGGTACCGCCGGGACTCGAACTCAAAGCCTGTGGTACCAAGCGCCAGAGATCCGAAACCGAACCACAAACATCCATGTCACTGCCAAGATTCGAACCTGAAGCCTGTGTTACATAAGGCCAGAGCGCTAGCCATTGGCCATCAGGGACGCCAGATCTTAAAGAACAAAACTCCTAAAATCACATTTAATCCCCGGACTTGTAATGACTTATAATATAAATCTTACCCTCTTCAGACCCATCCCGCATACACATTTAACATTCTTAATGTCAAGATCTCACCATTCAAACACCTGTACAACACACCTTAAAAAAGGAAGAAAAATAAATCTAGAAAATAGGGCTCAACAGCAAAAAAAAAAAAAAAAAAAAATCCAAAAAGCATAAATGACAGCGCTCAGATTATCCTGCTAGATTATCTTATCCCATACACCTCCTGTCCTGTACTACAATAGAGGCTACCAGTCCGATCACAGAAACATTAGATGAAAACCCTAGGCCACCCACATAAAGTGACAACAGGAACACCACAAAAAAAGAAAAAAAAATATCTCCGATAAATATCGCAGCATTTTCAGCATAATAAAAACCGAAACTACCACTGTCCTGCAAAAGCCTAGGACGTGTAAACGAGGCCCTAACTCGCATGAAAAACTGCCGAAGAGAAAATAAGCAAATCGCAGGGCGTGTCCAGTCTTCGAACTGGAAGAGGGGGGTACAGGGGGTACTTTAAGATGTGTATCACGTACGCAACGGAGTCACGGTCCGATGCTCCCCATTTCCCAAAGATTTCGGATATGCCAATGGTGCAAGCTTGCAGCACTTTTTTTCCCCTCTTTCTTATTGGATCCATTTTAACTTTTTATTGTATAATTTGGTGCAACTCGAGCATAAGGTTTGAGAAGTTCTCATTTTTTATAGAGCGATGTGTTTTTTTTCCTGGTGTGTTATTACCAGGGGCACGAGATCCAAAAAAGCAAGAATATAGTCGACTATTACAAACGATTCGCTGGAGAGAGAGAGAAAATAAAGATAGATATCGAGCGATTTCCCAACTTAAGTGCGGGTCTGGGCACACCTTTATGTAGCTCACTTCTCCCATAAAGACAAATTATCCGGTGTAATGCCGGTGAGTCAGCAGATACCAACCAGGTGTTAAAAAAATCTGACAAAAAATTTGGCATTAACTGTTAAAAAAAGATTTGAAGAACTATACTATATGCACAGGTAAAAAAAAATATATATAAATTTTATAAATTCGATCGATTCGTAAGCGCATGAAATGTAACGTATGAAATTCGTATTACTTTCACGTAACGAATGAAATTCAAACAAAGAAATGTGCTTCTTCAAATGGAAACAGATTGGTAGAAATAAAATAAACAGTAAGAATATCAACGTTATTTGTATATCGGTGAATGGCAACAGATATAAGCGAATGAAATGCGAATAAGATTTCATTTTTACTAAAATTTCATAAGCGAATGAAATTTGTGCATGTGAAATCAGATCTATGGTGTAAGAAAAAAAAAGGGCATAAGAATTATTTTAAGGATTATTTAAGTATTTTTTAAAACAATATTTTGGAAATTTTCTAATATTTCGTTATATGCTTTCGGAGAACTTTTTTTGTCCTGAATTCAATTAAAAAAAATTATGAGGAGTGATTTTGACAGCTGTTTGGAAAATTACAAGGAAAAATTTTTAAATCGCATAAATTTTTATTTATTTATTTTTCCTTTTTTAAAAAGAATGTTCAGAGTACATGCTGAAGTGCTGTTAGAACAGGAAGAATGCATGTGAATCATAAAATCGAATTATTGCAAAATAGACAGATGCGACAGATTTCTTCTTATTAAGAGTCTGGATTATAAATACGAAGATGAAAGGTAATATTTTGAGATTCTTTGGTGTCTGTTTTATTCTTCAACGCCTATTTTAATTAGGGCACATTACTAATACTTATCACTAAATAATCTCCAATTCTGAGTCAGAATAAATAATTTATGAATATGTATTACTAACACAAAGAATTGAAACGCCAAGAAGAAATTAAACTTGATGAAAGGTAGCGTGTCCAGTTATTCGTATCCCAATTATGGTTTTGAGGTGAGGGTGTCCCATATAGTGTCATGTACTTTTTGATAGTGTCATCACATCGCATTGATTCGTAATCGAAGTTTTCCGAGTCCATACTTATATGATCCGTAAATTCAAAACAAATCCCTACTGAATATCCATCGAAACCATCCATAACGAATAACACTGAAGAATTATATTACTGTTCCTAAATGAAATTATTCACAGTTCCATAAAGTTTAATGGAAAAAATCCATTCTCTGTGATTGTACATTTTTTGTAGAATATGCCCTATATAATATACATATCCCTCAGGTGCTCGGTGCCACAGATTTCAAACTGTCCCGGCGGTGCCAATAATGTTTGTAGTGGTCCAGAATCCATTTTAAACAGTAGGTCTCGGTCTAATATGTTTATAAAGCATTGCGCGTAGGACTGACAACCCTACCCAGTAAAAAAGAAAACATCTTCTGTTTCGAAATCATCCATTAGGTGGACGGCCTTGGTCCACTATGGAACTGTTGCGCCAATGAAGAAAAAAATTTAATGGGAAAAGTGCATCCTCTCTGATTTTACATTTTCTGTAGAATATGTCCTATATACTATACATATCCCACAGACGTTAGTAGGTATATAACTAAGAAGGTAAAAAAAATATATGTTATTATTACGAATGATTATTACACACTGGAACGTACAAAATAGTTGTCTTTGATTTATAACAAAAGAAAAAGATAGATCTGTGATTTGTAGGGAAAAAAAGACCAAACAGACACGTCTGAGACATATGATAACCAATTCAGCAAACAAGGAACCATAACAAAATATACTTAACCATTGTCACTCAAACGTTGCAAAAAAAAATACCACCTCGACATTAAGGAGAGAGGAGGAAGGTGAAAAAAAAGTATATATATAAATATACAAAACAGAGACAGAAAAAAAAAAATCGCGCCAAGTCGACATGATATGCGAAAGCTGGCTACCGAGGAATTTCGACACATGAAAAAGTGAACAATACAAGAAGGGGGAAAAGAAATCCGATAAATCGGTGGTGAGAAGAAGAGAGGGGGAGGGGGAGGGGTCGAACAGCTGATGTGGCGGAAAAAGATTGGAAATCCCTATCAGGATCACGAACGCGGAAATCGAGACGTATCAGTTAATTCTCGAGAGTTTCGTCTTCTCACAAGGGCTTCCGCCGCAGATAGTGCTGCCGCAGGTCGAGGCCAATAGGGCTTCAGGAGGCCAACTTTGACCTTTTAGGCATAGATTTACTGGAAAGGGGATTACGCGGAAACTTTGGTAGGGGACACATAAAAGTGTGCAAAATCTTCAGTAGACCTTATCTGATGTAACATAGAGGCAGGACAACGATTTGGACGATTAAGCACATACGATGGCCAATAGTTAGTGAAAATTCGGTTAGATACTTGTTATTTTATGAAAAACTTCTACAGCGAGTTTTGAAAGCATTCGCTTTTGAATTATCTGAAGGAACAATTTTAGCTTTGTTTAATCTAAACCACGAGTGTCTAACCATTGAATGACATTAAAACCATTGAATCGCATCTAAACCACAGGTGTCTAAGTGTGCAAAGTATAGTCGTAGGTTGGTACGTATTGCATATCGTAAGTACACATAAAAGTGTGCAAAATCTTCACTAGTTTTATTTGACGTAATATAGAGGTAGGACAGCGACTAAGCACATACGATGGCTAATAGTCAGTGAAAATTCTGTTAGATATTTGTTATTTTATGAAAAACTTCTACAGCGAGTTTTGAAAGCATTGGCTTTTGAATGATCTTAAGAAACAAGTATACTTTTGTTTAATCTAAATCACGAGTGGCTAACCTTTGAAAAAAAAAATTGTTGCGCGTTGCACATAAAATACTGCTTTAGTTATAATCAACAAAATAGTTAGTAAAAGATTTACCCCTGTCAAATAAATGTCGCATCTTAATAATATTTAATTTTTTTTTTTGATGGCAACAACATATGATGAATTTGAAATTTTTTTATCGTACTATATTTCTATACCTCATTTAAAATATAAATGTGTATTAAAACTAAAAACTTACACAGCATCATTTTTGACTATTTCCTTTGTCAAGAATTATGAACATAAACGAAATATAAGCAAATGACGACATACAACAAACCCTATACTGCGAATCAATCCACGAAAGTGAACGAATTTACGACAATCTATGAACCAATATACCACAAATAACGTCATTTATCATTCGAAATCCTAATTCAATAGCTAACATAAGATTTATAAAAAATATGCATCAACATTTTTACAATATGCTTACGACCTTTAAAAGAATTTAGACATAATAAAATACTCTATAAGAAATAACAATTACAAGTTAACAAAATTTTAGTACTAAGAATTTTGTAACTAAATGCATAATGGAGAAACGCATTTGTACCAAAATGCATAATGGTTTGCTGCATGCCTATTATTCCTTTGATGCTGTTAACTCATTATCCAACTAGTTTCTTAAATTTCTACGTCCTGTTACTAAAGATTTTATGAACAATGTACGTGCATCGACTGTTAAACAAGACCAGTAAATTAAGTAAAAGAGAAGTTCACTATCGAGTAAAACAGCTCTGAGGAAAGTCGTTTTTTGATTCCTTTTTAAAAAATGATGATCACAAAAATTAACCGGTAATTTTGATAAATATTTTATTTTTGTTTAAAAATGTCAGTCACTTAACGACTAAGCCGCAACATTTTTAGATTTCTTAACAAAAATTATAATTTTTTAATGCAACAGAAGTATTGGATTAAAAAAATTATAGAAGACATGATTTTAGAAAGATTATTTTTTATTTATTTTTATTAATTTTGCATTACGTTTACTTGGAACTATGGTAAAAGAAGAAAGCAGTTTTCTTTAAAAGTGGAGTAAGTCCCTTTCATTTTATATGGAGATATTTAAGGGTTTGTATTTAAATAGTTTCAAAAAAAATTGGTATGTTAATACGCTCATTTTATGTTTTATTAAATATTAAATTGATTTAAGTTTATAATGTGATCGTTTTTAAAGTATTAGTTAAAAGAAATTTATACTTTTGAAGACCACACATGGATTTGCACAACTTTCAAAGTCAATAGAATGTGAAAATCATACTTTATGGATATACATAATTAAATATGGAATTTCAATTGAATCAAACCAATTTTTTTATGAAATTTTTATTAAATATGCCCCAAAAAAGGCATTATTGCAATATTCCTTCACGCAATGGAATTTTAATTACAACTTTATATTAATAGGTGCCATTTTTAATTTTTATCATTATGAGAAAGTTTTAGAAAATAGGTATAGTAAATAAAAGAACTAGCATTAAATTTTCAAATTTTCGTGAACTTCCTCGTCTGGGGGATAAATCTAGTGTTTCAAATTCCAGATTTTCATCCAATGTAGTTTTACACAGCATTGTATATGTTGAACAAGCAGAACACACGACTAATAGCGTTTTCAACTCCAGCTATGATGATTCAGAAGCAAACAATAAAATTCCTGTTTATGTCATTAACAGTGTTGTCACACATATAAAAATGAAGTACATAAATTATGTAATATAATTTTTGAACTAAATATTATGACTTTGCAAAAAGCTGAACTTACACCACTTTCAAAGTAATTATATTTGTGATTTCGATAACTAATTTATATTATAATTTATATAAATTTTTACTATAATAATTTATATTGGCAAAATGATGAACATTTTGACGGTATTTTTGCGGGAACTTTTTATAACAGATTGCATTTATGATTATCATTAACTAATCTTTTGTCACCACTTTCAAAGAAAACAACTTGGGAACGAAAGTTAGGATTGTTTTTATCAAAACATAAAAAAAAAATGATGAAGCAATAAATTCACATGTCCTTGTCACTGAATATAAACGAAAATAAAGATTTTTTTAAAAACTTCTTATCAATCCAATCGCATTTTTTTAAAAATAATAACACTTATCAGTACTGTAGAAGCTTGCCTGTCAACCCTGAACATAATCTTAACAGAGAGAAAAAAAAAAAGTGACAAAGCCTATCATTCAAACGGAATCGATTTCCACGCCCATTTACTCAAGGAAGTTGTCATTAAATTTAAAATAACACTTGAAGGTAAACAGGAATAAAAAGCACTTTACAAAATATTATTCCATGCTAAAAATAAATTTTTGAATTTCAATGAGAACGAAGTTGTTTTAAAGTAACAATTACTTGTTACAAAACAGATACAGAAGATATTCAAACACATATATAGATACAAAAAATATAAAACAGAATGATTTGCAATCAAACACATTTAAATTCGTAGTTTGACATACAATGAGACTTTTCTATAATAATAAATTTAAGTCGGCTTCTTCAGCCTATTAATTATCTTTCGTCAAAAGATTGAAGAAAAATATTTTTTTTAAATTTTTATACAAGAGAAAAGTTGATTCAAGTTTTAAATAATTAGACATTGAGGAAATCATGGCCAGTAAGAAATTATAACTAAGAACAATTTTTAATTAAAAACATTTTAGTATTTCGTGAATGATTATATTATGAAATACTGAATATAATATATATCGGAGAAGAACGGGTATGTATATGAAATTAATAACAGTGAATATAATATATATATATATATATATATATATATATATATATATATATATATATATATATATACCAATTTCTCTCTCTCTCTCTATATATATATATGAGAAGAATTGGTAGGTTCATGATTATAAATATAACATATATCGAATAGAATTTCCTGTTCATGAAACTAACTGTAAATATAACATATATCGGAATAGAATTTCCTGTTCATGAAATACTAAATATGAATATAATATATATCGGAGAAGAATTGGTATGTTCAGGAATATAATATAATATAATATAATATATATATATATATATCAGAGAAGAATTGGCATGTTCATGAATATACTAACTATGAATATAATAATTATCGGAGAAGAATTGATATGCTCTACTGCATCAAATGCCGGAAAACTTGAAATTCAAATAGTAAGACAATGGCCTTATCGAGCTACCAGAAATTATCATTATATATATATATATTGTCTAACAATAAAAAAAAATATTAACCACCCACCTCTAAAATACATGTTAACGTTTTTGAATACATATACTACCAATAACTTTTTTCCAACCTATTGTCTCAACCAATTTATAATTTTAAATAGATTATTTTTAAACTTTTTGGGAAACAATATAATAATTTAACAAAACAAAAAGGACATCAAGTAACCACCGCAAGCGATCTATCAACACATCCCACACACAACAATCTAAAAAATCAGAATTCAGAAGCTGGGCTACATACAGACAGCCTCAGAATATTGATGTACAACTCCGAGAAAATCGTATTTTTCTTAAATCCATGGTCTACAGAAAAAAACGGAAGATTTTGACGGACCAAATCCAAATACATCATGTATGTGTGTGTATACACAAAATAATAATGACACAAAATATAAAAAAAAAAAAGTAGCAGCATCGAAGTTGAAGAAAGGAATAAAAAAGAGAAAGAAAAGAAAAAAAACCGCAGCTTTAAAAAGCCATATTATTCATCTATAACCACTTTCTTTGCCACATAAATCACACATCGCTTTACAACACGGGGCCCGTTCTATTTATAGAGCCATAGATCTTCTTGCGCAATACATTACATCGCCGGATTCATTTCTGTCCCGAATAATGTATTGGGAGGGTGGAGGGGTAGACAGAACAGAAAAGAAAAAAAGAATAAAAGAAAAGAATGAATGTATTTAAAAAGCGAACGACATACAGAACAGAGTGGAATGGATGGTAAAAGACGTAAAGGGAAAAAGAAAGAAGAGATTTTCTCTTTTTTTAAAAAAGAAGAAAAGAGGCAAGTTGGATTTTGTAGCTGGAAAACGAGTACCACCACCAGCAGCTTCGCACAGGCTGCAGCGCTCACACACACATGTATACGGAGGAAAAATCAATTGTTGCCAAGGGAATGTGGATCAATGATGAAGACCTGAAGTGCATTTTCCAAGGGCGGATGGATTGGGGGCGAGGGGGGATGGAGGGGGGGGTTGCGCGGTCAGGATGTGACCACACGGAGGACAGGTCCTACAAAAGGACAAGAAGTCAGTTCGGGATGGTCCCCATTTTTTTTCTCCCCCCTTCCCCCTAAGATGTAGTGAGAAACGCAGGGAGATTTATTTATTCAATTCCTTCTGTTAGCTCTTTCTTCCTTCTATTATTTCTTTTACGTGCTTTTTTATAAAATCGTTTACAATTCTATAGTTTTAAAAAAATTAATAAAGGTAACAAATGAAATGTTATATTGTATTAATTTTTTAACTCATCTGTATAAAGGTATTTACTATTTTTGAATTCCTTCTATTAGCTCACACTCTCCCTATATATATCTTGTTCAAATTTTCAATCGTTCATAAAATACTTTTTATTCATCCACTCGAGTTCAAACACATTTTTTTTTTTTGAACTTGTAGTGAATGATTATTGATATTAATACAGTTTTTTCAAATATTAATTCATTCATTAAATTTAATTAATGAATCTTAGTTTTTTTTTACATTTAAGTTGCATATATCTACCAATAGAGGGCGCCAGATAAACTTAACAAAATGAATGAAAATTATTTATAAACGACTTTCTGCAATAGAGTGAAAAAAAAGTAGGAATTGACTTTAAAAAAAAAAATGTTTTTATATTACTTGTTTTTCTTCCCCTTCCCCCTACGAAGTAGTGAGAAACGTAGGAAGATTAATTTTTTGTACCGAAGATTTTCGTCTTTCATCCTAACGATCCCTAGGAATAACGACCAGGATGTGACCACACGGAGGAGAGGCCCTACAAAAGGACAAGAAGTCAGTTCGGGATGGTCCCCTTTTTTTTCCTCCCCCTCCCCAACATGTAATGAGAAACGCAGGAAGATTTCTTTTTTTCGTGGAAGATTTTCGTCTTTCGTCCAAACGCAGTGCTACTTAGGAACAACGATGGGAACACGCACAACTGCAGGAAAGAGAATGTTTTCAGAAGCTAGGGGGTTTCCCCATGCAGAAGATCCTGACTAAAGGTGACGTCGTAATCAATGAATCCCCCTTTTTTGTGTGTAGGTTGCTTTTGTATTTTACATATTGTTGAAATTATTATTGAATATTTCGTTACGACAATCTGTAATTATTTAAATCATTATAATTATGAGACATAAATCTGAATAATACATAAATCACACATTTGAATGTTAGGCAATAATAAATAATCTGAATATCATGTTAGGCAATTCAATTATTTGGTATCAACAGGATTTTTCTATTATTTTTTTAATACAAGAGATTATTATAAATTTATAGAACTTAATAAAGCAGCAATCCTGATACAGTGTTATTAATATTTAATTTTAACCGGATGATCTTTTTAATAAGCACATAAGAACAACTGACACGTCTGTTACTGTAGAAGTAAATACTTAGGACTGAACTTAAAACTATTTGAACTGAAAGGACAGAAAAAAATTAGTTGATTTTGCTCAATTATCATCATAACGTGGATAACCATTGATTGCAAAATCTAATTAATTAATTATCTTAGAAAAAAATAATAATATTAATTGACATAGAACCATATGATCAAACTTAAAAGATAATACAGAAAAAAATGAATGTAGACAAAGAAGCAAAATATAATATGTGACAGGGGAAAATAGGGTTAATTATGGTGGGTCTAAGTTATGTAACTATTATTTATTGACTCTTTCCAGACAAACAAAAATCTAGAGACAAACAAAAAAAATTATTAATAATAATAATAATAATAACAATAATAAAGGGTGTTACATTTCCAAAATAGTTTTTGGCCGCTGAAGAAGTTCGTTCTCGTTACAGAGGGCGCTGCTCATGCGCTGAAATAGCTGTTGCCACTTATATGGAAGGGGCGGTTACAAATATATAAAATTGTAACCACTCCTTAACTTATTATTTCTAAAGTCTTTTTCATTACTCAGTTTTTGTTAAAGAACAAGATACTGGTGCTTATAACATTGATTAAGAAATTGTTAAACAATCTAATTTTTACTTTGTCGAATTCCAGATAAATAAAACATTCCATAAATTTTATTTAATAGATGAATTACATTAATGGATAACGGCACTCTAAAACGTTGATTTTAAATGATGACATCGTCAAAATTGTGGATTAAAAACGTAACACGTGAAAAATGAATTTTTATAACTGAAATCGTTATTTTTAAAATTGATTTAAAACCAAAAAAGTTTTATTTAAAATAATAAACACAGAAAATTAAAGTAAAAATGAAACCTAAGTATTAAATTTGCATATTAGCAATTATTACACCTGTTATTGTTGTCAATCATAAAATAAAACCCAAATAAAATTATTTTATGGTCTTTCGAAAATCAGCAATCGTAGAATAAAATTCTTTTTTTTATAATGGAAATGGTATTTTAATCGCGAAATTATTGCAAATAAATGTAAGACAGTCAATATAATTTTTCCCTGAAGGAAAATATTAATACGCTTTTTACTGATATTTACCAATGTGAAAAAGAAAGAAAATCAAAATTTAATGTGAATAATAATAAAACTAAA
The DNA here is from genome assembly GCA_021605075.1 of Caerostris darwini. Taxonomy (NCBI): domain Eukaryota; kingdom Metazoa; phylum Arthropoda; class Arachnida; order Araneae; family Araneidae; genus Caerostris; species Caerostris darwini. The sequence goes on along the minus strand of BPLQ01008094.1, from coordinate 78,050 downwards.
ACAAATCTGCATGCAAAAGTTATTTGTTCCGATTCACTTTATCCTGACAGCACCGAAAAAAGAAACTAACAGGCAATAATGGCATCTTTATAGACTCGCTTTTACTTTTATGTTGCAATAAATAACTTTTTTAGGTTGACTTTTTCAGTTCATCTGGCCAGTTATCTTCCAGTTTATTACGCGAATAAGCGAGGTTCCGTAGATTAATTCTCTCTTCCAGTGCATATTACGCGATTTCATCAAGAGGTGAAAACTGGACCAATGGGTTGCACCTCCATAACTTGATCATAAGATAAAAAGAAAGCAATAAAATTAATGTGAGAAACAAAAGTGAACAACAAAAATAATAAATGGTATAAGCAATGGATAAAATAATAATATGCTGCGACAGAAATATAATAGGATGTTAATTAAAAGAAAGTGAGTGAAGTATTTGAACTGTGGTTCACAAACTACCGCAAAAGGATAATTTAATTGAAATTCTGAGCAACTGTATTTCTGCTTGCTGCTACATGGCTGTTTTTCTGCTTTTTATGTTGTAGCGATTTTAGATTAAAATGACACAAAACAATCTCGATATTGAAAAGATTGTTGTAAAAGTGTTGATTGCATTTCCAACTGAGTATGAATCTGCTTTAAAAAAACAGATCAGATGTGACAAATGATATAAAACATTGGCAAAAACAAAGCCAAACATATATACGTTTGATTTGTCGCTCTGCCCCTCTTTTTTGCACACTTTAGGTTACTTAGGCCGGGACCTACAGTTTAATGTAGATTACGAACCACCAACAAATATTCATACCACCACCAGGATTCAACCTGAAGCCAGTGGTACCAGCTGGCCAATTGGCCATCAGGCCGCTAAACCAAACAAGACCTGGTTCATGCATCCAATCCAGTGAAATTTGAACCATTTTAACATTAGGTTTACCATTTTCTTTAAAAATAACTATTTTATCAAGAAACTAATTATTCATTAACACTAGCTTATAAGTTAATTTAAATTTTAAAATAATTCACGAGCCATCAAAGCATTTTTAAAGAGACCGCCACACATGAAATTTAAAAAATATTTCAAAACCACTGTATTAGAAGACACTACATCAGTGTACAAATTCTGAACATCTATAAACATAATCGATTTTTTTTTTTTTTTTTTTTTTTTCCAATTCAGTCCGTTGTAATTCCGTCATACAACTGGATAATTGCTGAAATCTGAATTGAAATTTTTTATTTCAGAACAATATTTCAATTTTAACCTTATTTCTGAAGTATTAAAAAGACACACAACACTAACGAACCTCACGATTTTAAAGTCACTTACGACCCTCTATAAAATCATTATCACATTTTTATTATTTAATTTGCATTTTTATTGCTAATTCTTTACAAATTAATTATCAGAAAACAAAGAAATCTAATTCATCTGTACTTGACACACATCTCAACAATGCTAATTTCATCCCAACCTTGCTGGGAGAGAGGAAAGAAGAAGAAAAAAAAAAAAAACTAAAACCGAACCGAACAGAACCGAAAAAGGACACTGCGCGCACATAATCATCCTCGACCCTAAAAAAGACCACACAGACCCCCAAATTACTGGGGAAATAATAGACGGGCGCGAATCGCAAGTAAAATGTTATAATAGATTGAACGAGAACCAGAGAGAGAGGAAGAAAAAAAAAAATGTGTGCGAATGTGTATTCCACCAGCACACATACGGACAGACGTAGATATCTGGCTAATTATGATTGATAAGGACAGCATTTGGATGCTGTCCAAGTCATGGCAAAGAGCGGAACAGACTGTCACAGACTGGAGCACCCCTCCCCCTTTTCTCTCCTCTGGAGACCAGCAATCTAAGGCATTAACATTTACGGCCCTATATAATGAAAGGGGTCGGGGGGAGGCTTGGATACGAGGGGGGAATGCTGATTCGCGCAGAGCTCTGACGGGAATCTGAAATTAGTTTTTATATTTAGTAAATCCTGCAAAGGAATGTGACCGGTGGCTCATAGAACTCGAATTAGTTTTTGAAATCTCTCTCTCTGTTCGGAAATTACTCTCATATTAGTTCAAGCGGTTGAAAAGGAGAACATAAAATGAAATACAATAAAAGGCAGTATCGAGAAATATCAATTCTGTAAGGTAGGTATAATTCCAAGTGAAATGTACAAAGGGGTGAAGAAAAATGTTCTGTTTAATAAAGTAGTAGATTTTGATTAACCTTGTATGAAAATATTAAGCATTTATCCCAAAATCTGATGCTAAAAATCTTTGTGGCGACAAAAACCACTTTAGAATTTAGATGCTTTACTTTAAAACAGAAATGCACAAGCACTAGATCTGCAACTGGATAGCGATCATACAAAAATAATAAAATTATCTATTAATGGAAGATGCTTTATTTTTTCACCAAAATGTTTTAGTCTTTAAAAAATTATCTGTTATAAGATTTTTAAGTAGAACCGAATCATGATGAGACAACTTGCAACGAAAACAATGCAAACCACGGTTACTCTAGTACGTGGAAGAAGGAATATCCAAAGAATTTTCAGAAGTAACTATCCAGCAATTGGGAGATGTATGACAGAAAACTTCTAATAAGCACTGTCGACGATAAATTGACAAAATTTTCATTTAGTCTAATTATTAGTACTATTTTTTCTTCAAAATAGCGACTGCAACGAACTCTATTTCACTGGACGACAAATGCCTACACATTGTTGCATATCAACAAGAACAAAGCAACTTCGAAGTGGTAATTTAACATAATATTGCAGCTGGACAGAAAGAAGCACGGAAATAATAAGGATAATAAGGAATCATTCCATTAGCAATCAATGTCACTAGCTTTAGAACTTTGTCAGGACAAAACAACTCTCCATTTCAAGGATCAACATTTCATGGCAAAACCAAACGCGTCCCATAGGTCCCGTATCGTAAGTAACTAATTGTACACAACACCGAAGATTATACATTTTGAAACATGTACTTTTTATAGTCTCAGCATATAATTCCCACCATTGAATAATATTAAGTATATATTAATAATAATAACATCACTTTAAATTGGTGATTTCAAATTAATTTAAATAGAAAAATATTTTTTTTTTTTTTGTTCTAATGAAGCTGGCAAGCCCTTAGTCAGTTGTCTTGGATGCCTTAAGACAAGCGCTGCACCGACGTTACTCACTGAGCACTAGCTAGGAGGTGCGTGTAGCTTGAAGATAAGCTATAGGCGCGGAGTAACAATACCCCCGCAATGCTCTACGATCATGTTAAATCGGGACCGAGTACCTGTGGTACCGAGCGCTAGCCATTCCGCCATTCAGACCCTAAATAGAAAAAGATGGCAAAAGAAAATATTAAGCTATCCTTAAAAGCATACCCAAGCATATTTCCAGTTATACACATTATATTAAGTTAAGAGAAACAAAATAATAAATATTTAAGCCCTCTTATTGTAATCGATCTAGTTGTCTTTTTTAATGCCTTTTTCTTTTCAAATAATGTATCCATAAATTGAAACAAAACCTATTGCGTCTTCTGCCTGACTATTAATATGATTTCATATTCCAGATACATTTTTTTTTTATTTGTAGATATAAGATTCATCATAAACCACATCACGTTGGAATGACTAAGACTGAATAATGTTAAAACTGGAAACAGCTGCTGGATAGTTCAATGTTTTTCTCTCTTTTTTTCCCCCTCCTCACTATCAAGTATTGGATTAGATCAATTATTTAGAATTTATGTGCAAAAATATTTAGTATACATATGTTATATTTCATTCGATATGCACATTAAATTTATTTATATTTAACCTATTTTCATTTTTATAGAATTTTTACGAACTGTATCAATAATTGATTGATACTTTCAGGTTTATCTTTACAATAGTGCAACGAACTATTCGCAATGGTTACGAGATCATGAAAAATAAAGACTTAAAAAAATAACTCAAGACAAAACGTTTAAACTCTTATGAAAGATAAAGAGTTAACTCAGCTATTAATATAGTTTATTAAATCGACTAAACTCCCCGCACTACAGTCCATATCGACCATGACCATCTGCTTACTGGTAAATTCCGAAATAGGAGATTTTTTTTTTACAGGGTAGAGTTGTGAGCCCTACACCCAACGCTGTACAGTAATATTAGACGGGGACCTACGATTTTAAAGTAGATTCCGAACCACTACAACCACCCATGGCAGTGCAGGGACTCGAACCCGAAACCTGTGGCACCGAGCGCTAGACATGGACATTACTAGTTCTTATTAACGATAAACCTGTATAGTACAATGCTTCATAAAGACACCAAATTTTTTGAGCGCTAATCACACGCCCAGTGTTAAATCGACTAATATATATATGTTCGAGTCCCGGCGATGTCATGGTTGTTTGTAGTGGTTCAGAATTCACTTTAAACCATAGGCCCCGATCTAACATGACTGTAGAGCGTTGGGCGAAGGACTGCCAACTCTACCCCATAAAATGCTAACATTTCTGTCTCGAAATTTGCCAGTAGGCAGACGGCCTTGGCCCATCATGGGGCTGTTGCGCTAATAAAGATTATATATATAAAAACACAAATACTACTTAAAATAATTTTTTTTAATTTTTTAAAAAGGATTTTGGTACTTGCGTATTAACGGTACCTTGATGACAGTTGCGGCAATAAAGAGCACACGTGCCAACCGCAGCTACAGATTTGGCGGTTTTTAAGTGACACCAATCTATTCTATTGGTTTGGTAACCTTTGTAGCTGTTAGATTGGCGACACTTAAGAACCGCCAAGTCTGTCGCCAAGGTACCGTTAATACGTAAGTACCTGGATTTTTATTTAGATTTCTGAAGACTCCTTGGCTATTATCCGATTACTTAAGAAAGTAACAATGAAAAACATTACACAGCCCAGAAAAAAAAAATATTTAACTTAATGACAAATCATTCGTTCTATAAATTAGCATTTACTAAGACAATTATATTTTCATGATAGAAAAAAATAAGCATTTTAAATTGTTAACTATTATACACAACTTTATCAAAATGTTTATAAAAAAAAAAATAAGAATAAAATAAAATAAAAACTACAGTAATGAATAAAAAAAAAATTAAAATAAAAGTATATACCTAATCCATTATAAAGCCAACGGCCGTACCATGCTGAATGTACCGGTTCTCGTTAGATCACCGAAGTTAAGCATCATTGGGCGCGGTCAGTACTTGGGTGGGTGACCACCTGGGAACACTGCGTGCCGTTGGCAAATTTGGGACCTGAATGGCCGAGTGTCTAGCGCTCTGGCGCTCGGTGTCACAGGTTTCGGGTTCGAATCCCGGCGGTGCCATGGATGTTTGTAGTGGTTCGGAATCCACTTTAAGCCGTAGGTCCCGGTCTTCTATGACTGTAAGAGCGTCACGGAGCAAAAGTCAGGCTTCTACCTACGGGGTGCTCCATCACAACAGAAGCTGCTTCCTTCCCCTTCAATCATGAGTCCATATGGGCTCTTGGGCTTGGCCAGCCAAGTGGGATAAGAAACAACAACAACAACATTATAAAGTGCATATAGCGCACAGAACAAAATTTTGCAACTGTTGTAAAATAAGTTTGGAAAAGCTCGAGTGGTTTCTCCAAGTATCATAAAATATGCATCCTAAGAAATTCAATTTTTGTTTTCCTCAGAGTAGTGCTTCTCCAAACAGATCTACGGAACCTCATTTTATTAGCATAGCTTCCAGACATTAGACTTTGAAGATGAATGAAAGGAGAACCTACGCAAGTTGCATGAATAATAAATAGGAATTAAACCCACGCAGACTTCTCTCCAAACACGATTTGTAGCGAGATGTTTTTTTTTTTTCTTTCCTTTTTCGATAAATAGTACATTCCTTTAGTTCGCAAAAAAAGTAATAGCATTATTATTCATTCGCAAAACTAGGAAGGGACTTAAATTTAATTATTTTTCTCTTTAAATAGCAAAATATAATAAAATGCTTTCATAAGTTAAAAATGTAAAAAGTTATTCAGCATTTACTGTTATTAACTATAAGAGTTTATTTGCGTAGAAATCTCTTACAGGAAAATTAATTTATAATAAAATGATTTCGAAATACTAATTGAAAAAAAAAAAAAAAAAAAAAAAACTTTGTATGCAGCACACCTATTTAAGTAAAAAATTCAATAAAATTCAGTTATTCATATAATATATTAGAGAAATATATTATTTCAATATACTTGGTCCAATTTTAACATGCAGGTTTGAGCCAGTATGCATTGCAATCATTACTATCAGAAATGAGAAGACTTGATGGCAACGACATAGGCTAGATTTGTCGCACTATGGTCATTTTAGGCAGCCGTTGGGCTAATTAAATTAGACATGGATCTACAGTTTAACGTGGATTCCGAGCCACCAACAAACACCGCCAGGATTCGAACCTGAAGCCTCTGGTACCAATGGCCAGAATGTTAGTCAATAGGTCATCAGGCCACTGGCATAACCTAGGAGCAGTTTTTAGGTTTTCACCCATACGACACGCAAATGTGATACAGATTTCTTGAAAGTCCATGTGATACCACGAAATCCCCCCCCAGATGACAATATCCTCCCACTCCCCCTACACGTCGTTACATTGTTCATGGAATATTAAACGAAAAATGATGTAAAAAAAATTTAGTGATTCTTAATATTATGTTTGTATTATTTATTGTTATGTATTATCATCTAAAAAATTCAGAAATAGCTAATTGCGTATATCTATATACAAAAAAATAATAATTCATTCTATGATTAATTTTTTGTACACAAGACATTCTGGAATACATACATTTATTCTTAACTACCATTTTCCTTATTGATTTTTGTATTGTGTTAAATCTTTAAATTTTCAGCTTTCTGCACTTTACAAAATAATTTCCACTCTAAATTAAGATTTCAATCTGAATAAAAATATTTCACTTCATCTCAATTATTTTTGAAATATTTTATATTTCTAATCTTTTTTTTTTTTTTTTTTAATTATTAATATATTTCAGTTTTTTTAAGAAATAAAAAAATCAGAAATCTAACAAGAAAGCGTAAATCCAAAGTCAACACTTTTTCAATTTTCAATTTCTTGCAAATAACCACAATAATAATTTAAAATAGGCAATAATGATATAATATTGCTCAAATTAATAAAAAATAAATAAAAATTATAATACACCAATCACGAAATAACTACAAAACTGCACACCAGATGGCAGTACCCAACCGATGACGATTAAGAAAGGCAGAAAAGCGAAACATGAACGATATGTCAATTTTTCCAATTCATAAAACATAAACAAAGCAAAAACTTTATACAATCTAATAATAAATTTCTTTTATCAAAATAATATTATTCGAACTCGTTTATTTTATTCTAAAAGCATAATTAACATTTTAATGAAATCCAGAAAATTATGAATGAAAATAATAAAAATATATACTCACAAATAATTCCAAGTTATAATTATGAACTTTTTAACGATCACAATGCATTAATCCAATTATATATTTAAAATAAATTTTTTTTTAAATTTTAACTAAATAAATTTATTTTTTAATTTCATAAAATTAGAAATTTTTAAAGTTGCCATTTATTTTAGTTGAATTTATGAAACCAAACGATTTTTACATCGAATGATTTTTAGAACAATGTAATTATTAGTTTCGAATTTTTATAATCAACTAAACTATTTTAAATTATATCTTTGGGTTAACGATTTCTTACTCAAATATTTCTTTATTTATTTTATTTTTTATCTGAATAAGAATATATGCAATCACATGTCACGGAAATGCTGTGGAAATGTACGTTTATGCCGTTTATAACGAGCAGGTGTGCAGCATAGTTGGCACGGGGAAGAATGTATTCTCTCCATGCAGTAGTGGTTGGACAAGGGCCAAGTTTTCAAGCACATGAAACACTTCCAATTTTTCTCAAATTAAAATGAAGTTATCATTTCTTCTTGTGAATATTTGTTCAACAATACTACATTTTCAAAAGATGCTTTTTATTTTTATTTTATTTGAATTTGAATTCGTAAAAATTGAATGGATTTGGATTTCAATGAAACACTTCCAATTTTTCTCAAATTAAATGAAGTTATCATTTCTTCTTGTGAATATTTATTCAACAATACTATATCTTCAAAAGATGCTTTTTAATTTTTTTTTATATTTTCTTTAGAATTTCATTTAAATTCGTAAAATTGAATGGATTTGGATTTCAATGGATATTTAATGTTATACATACAAAAAATAGCATTCGCTTTGTTTGAATTCTAGGCTCGTTACGGTACGAATTTAAAATTAAAAAAAAATATCCACATCATTATTTTAAACTATGAGAAATTCAACAAATGTAAAGCATTAATAATGATAAAGTTGAATTTTCAATATTAAAGCACAGAAAGAACACACATAGCACACACTATCGGAAAAAAAAATCACAAATAGTAAAGGACATCCAATCTTAAAAACTAAGCATCATGTTTACTCGACATAAAATTCTTGATTCCAGATTACAATATCAGAGATTGCATCATTATTTTAAATTATTCGAATACTAATACTAATTAGAATACAAAATTTCAAGCTTTAAGTTAACAGAAGTAATAGATCAGAAATAAAAAAAAATAAATAAAACAACCAAAAATGAACTTAAGCATTAAGCATGCTGGACTAAAATATCATATTTAACGATCATCTTTCTCATAAAGTTATTAATTTCTGATTATTTTAAAGTATAAAAATTTTTAATTCAAAAATTTACATCGCAACAATTGGGGAATTAACAATACCAAATACTGTCAAAGAGAAGTACAATTACAAATGACCATCAAGGAAAAGTACAAAGTACAAGGTCACTGTACTTTAAAATTTTACAGAATTTCCTGCCTTGTTTTTGTCTTTCGCTTTTCGATATTTTAGAAATAAGTATAAATATTTACGTTCTGGCTGACATATTTTTTGGAGAAGCAAAATGCAAGCTACATAATACATAGCACTTTCTTTGAAACCAAAAATTCTAAACCAATTTTCTATAACAAAAATTAAGATAATTTCCCTCACGAAATATATGTTGTTGTTGTTTCTTATTCCACTTGATAGACAGCAACATCTAGTCCACGTACAAGAACCCGTGTGGTCTCATGGAAGGAGGGAAAGGGTGGCGCAGCTTCTGTTGTGATGGAGATTTTATTTGGTTTGTTGTTCTACAGTCATTTTGTGCACACTTTATGCTAATTAGACCGGGACCTACAGTTTAACATGGAATTCGAACCACTAACAAACATTCTTCCACCGCCAGATTTCAAACCTGAAGCCTGTGGTACCAAGAGCCTAGCCAATAGGCATTCAGGCGTTGTGATAAAGGAGCACCCGCAGGTAAAAGTCGATTTGGCTCCACGCTGACTTTTTAAGGGGTAGGGTTATCGCCCAACGCTTTACAGTCATATTACACCGGGACTTACGGCTTAAAGTGGACTCCAAACATTTATGGACACCGAACGCTAGAGCGCTGGCCACTCGGCCATCAGGACCACGATATATTTGAATAATAATAGTAGCAGAATGATCAAAGCAGTAGTACTATTGACTATAGTACTACTATCGAAATAATAATAGTAGCGATTATTCAATTTATTAGCACTCATAATAATTGATTCCATTAATCAATAACAAAAGATGGTTTTAATAGAAACACTATAACAAATCTATCATACATTAAAACTCACTTATCTTAGATAATAGAAAGATATTCTGCAATGCTTTGTGATGCATGCAGAAATGTTTCTTTTTTTATTGTTAGTATTTGCAATCATTTGATCAAATATGCATTGTTTAGCTATTATGTAATCAATGTTTCTATTTTGTTGAACAACACAAAAGCAGTTCAGTGAAAATACGTTCATCTGATTTAATTTCAATTCATATTTTCTTTGGAAGCAACACCATATTAAATGCCTTAACAAAAATTAGATCACGACAGAAATTGAAAAAAGAAAAAGAAAAGATCTGGAATAATTTCATAACAATCCAGTGCCCAATTTGCAACTATGCAGCATCACGTCGGAACTATTATATCTTTTAAATAGTTGACCATGAAAAAGGAAATAAAAATTAGGTTATAAATAAAACATTGCATTACGAGCACCGGCAGGGCTTTTAATCTTCTTGAACATCTACTTTATCTATGCAGAACCAGTTCCACGACGTCATCGGCAAGTAGATGCAAGGTAATACAAAACGTTCTACCACCAGTCAACGTCCGAAAATTCACTCCGAACAATCTTTGGGTCAGTGCAAACTATTACTCGCCATAAATATTGCACAATGCCAACAGTATCCGCCTCTTTTCCCCTTTAACGACGGGACCGATCATCATTCCATATCACTTATAAATTGTCATATAAAACCTCCTGCATATACTACTGTCTCCAAAAAGTAAGATCAATTTTCAATTTAAAATTCCCGGGACTTAAGAAATTTCAATTTTTTTTCTTTTTTAGGTTGCTGGCACTTCCCTTAACATATGCGTGAAATTTGACGTCAAAATATTCATCACTGCTTGAGTTACGCTTGGCTTTGTGAGACGCTAAAACTGATTCCGGCGATTTTTGAAATGTCTGAATTCATTGAGCAAAGAGCTTGCATTCAATTTTGTTTGCGAAAACAAATAGGATGTTGCAGAAGGCATTCGGTGAGCATTCCTATATCGGAAAGAAATGTTTAGAAGTGGTATAAATACAGAACGCGTTGAAGACGAAGAGCCCTCTGGTCAACCATCAACCGACAAAGCTCACGTCCAAAAAACTAAAGATTTGGTGCTTGCAAACCGTCGATTTACAATTAGAGACCTTGCTAATGATGTTGGCATTTCGAAAGGATCAGTCAATTCTATTTTGGGTCTCAAACGCGTCAAATCTCTATGGGTACCGAAAACACTGAATGCGCCAGCTCACACTGCATTGATTCTTCGTGACTTTTTCGTTAAAAATGAAACCCATATCATTCCACGTATTCACACAGTGCGACTTCTGGCTATTCCCCAAATTCAAAAGACCACACCGGGGACACCATTTTAAGTCGATTGAAGAGATTCAACGTTAACCGCCACGCGCTTTGAAGGCCATCGCTTTTTTTATTTGCAACGTTTTACCACCAGTCAAAGTCCGAAAATTCACTCCAAACAATCTTTGAGTCAGTGCAAAATATTACTCGCCATAAATTTTGCACACTGCCAACAATATCCGCCTCTTTTGCCATTTAACGATGGGACCGATCTTCATTCCATACCACTTAAATTGCCATATAAACCCTCCTGCATTTATTTATGTATTTTACAATAATTCAGGTAATACAAATGTCAGACATACTTTTAACAACCTTGGGGATTTTCCAGTCATTAAAACATATATTTTTTCTCTTTTTTTATTTGCAAAAGTATAGTATCTTCATTCCAGTATTGGAAGAATAAAAGCCTTTATGTACCATCTCAAACAATTTCCCGATGTACAGTAATTACACCACATACCAAATAATGTTTGTGCCTGTCGTAAATCTTAAAGATTGGACGACGTAATTACAGTTGTGGTAGAGAGTGAATTCTTAATACATTTTCGCCCACATTTACAAGCAGCAACTCCTTTTGTTGCAAAACGAAACGGCGGATTGATGCTTCATAATTTATGTATGGGGGAGGTATGGATACTTATATCGGGGGCTGTTGCGATAAAGTACTACTTATCTACTTGGCAAACTAGAAGATTCTTTTCGACAGCTATCGTGTAGTGATAATAAGTTGATGTAGTAACAATAGGCGGCGATGGATAGATCTTTTATAAATGAATAATGTGGGCTAACAAATGACCACTATAATTCAGAATACCATCGTCACTACATTTTAAATTGGTGGGAAGATTAAATATTTCAACAAAGCTATTCGTTTCAAATGCATGCAAATTTAAAATGGGGCAGGTTTCTTAAGATCTTGAATGGTATTTACTCAGGATCTAGATCTTCTCACTTCAAGCATCGCAAGAGTTGATCGTCCATATATCAACGCCAGTACATTTTAAATGAGTGCAAGGATTAAATATTGCAAAACTATTAATGCACTCGTAACAAATTCATGTAAATTTAAAACCGTGCCAGTTTCTTTAGACCTTGAATGGTATTCACCCCTCTCACTTCAAGCATGCGCGTCATTACATCATTTTCGCACATTATTTCAACAGGATTTGTATGGATGATATGGATTTGTATGGATACCCAAGAATTTATAGGGAATTATGAATGTTTCCTTGATAAAGAAGAATTTTGGGATGAAAAAAGTTCTGAATATTTTAGTAACTTTTTTATTTCCTATGAATACAACATAGATTAATTACAAATTAAGTGCAACGAATGCAAGCAAAATTAATGTCAAAAAACATCACAAATTTTTTTAAAAAAAATAATAATAACGTAAATATTGTAATGTAAATAATAAATGCCGAAATAATTTGAAGAATACACTTTATTAAACAAAATTATAAAATAAATCTAGAATTATGTTCAAATGTTAAACTGGGGGAAAAAAAATAGAATGACTATACAAACAATTAGAAATAAAGAAAATGTTGTCATTCCTTTCGTCAATTGCTCATAAGCAAATTTTATATAATACAGCTTATTCTTCTTCAATGGCGCGGCAGCCCATTGGTGGTTTGGTTTGTCGCTCTACGGTCATTTGTTTACACACTCTTTAGGCTAATTAGACCAGGACCTACACTTTAAAGTGGATTTCGAACCACTAACAAACATCCATGCACCGCCAAGATTCGAACCGGTACCAAAAGCCAGAGTGATAGCCAATTGACCATCAGATAGCAAACCTTATGAGTGCCACGGCATTCTGCCTACTGGCAGATTCCGAAACATGAGATTGTACGGATTTCTTTGTACGAGTTGTCAGCTCTAAGCCCAACGCTCTATAATAATATTAAACCGTGAACTACTTAAAGTAGATTCCGAAACCTGTGTCCGAATTTTCGAACCCGAAACCTGTGGTACAGAGTGCCAGAGCGCTAGTCACTCGGCCATCAGGCGCCAACATAGTCTATTATTCAGTCGAAACAAAATACACAAATTTATAAGTTGAAAACAGATACATGAAATCATATTGAGGAACATTTTTACTGTAATCAATGAAATATTACTATAAATCAATACTTAGTTGGAAATAATGATGATGACTTAGATGATAATGTTCACTAGATCATCAATAGTAGAATAGTAGCTATAACCTCAGAAGGCGGACATTCTGTGTTGACCATAATCAAGAATGAAAAATCTCAGGAGAAACTGCAACCTCCTCCCTAAACTAATTGAAGAAATTTCTCCACCAACTGATCCTGAATCCGGTTTATGTAATATCAGGTTTCGATCCGGTTTTCCAAATGCAAACTCAACGCATTAACTCCTACATATTTCCACGCCCATATTTCTTAATAGTTGGAAATTTACCAACTCAGAGAACGCCTTTAACAAAATGTTAATTAAGACTTTTGGAAGGCTTAAAATCAAGATATTTCCCAATGAATCTACCCTTCAAATGTGCAGGAAAATTGCAACAAAATAAATGACGACGAATAACACTTGAACGAATTAAGGTTTGGTGTTCCCGAAAAAAAGTTTAAAGATCTTTTTAACGGCGTTATGGGTTCCAAGAACAAAGCCGGTATTAAATATTCATGCGGCAATACTTGTGACTTGGCGTTTAATTGCAATTAAGAACGAATCGGACACCTGTGCGGACGAATTATATTTTCAGCCATGGACAGATGCCAAAAAAACAGCCAACGTAATTCTTTGCCTCGTATTCAGAGCATTAAATATCAATGCAGAAAAAAAAAATGCCATCAATTAAGCATCTGTCTGTTGAAACATTAATTCATATTATAGTCATGTCCTTAAAAAACACGTTAATTAAATTTACCGACAAAAAAAGATTATTTATTTTACTATAACCCAAGGTTAATTGTTATTATTAATGATGTCTTTGTTACTAAAAAATGAACTGGGTTATTTCTATATAAAGTATAATAAATATTCGACACATTTAATATGATTATAAAACTACATCGATATCCCGACAAATATTAACAAGAACTTTTAAACGAACTAAAACATTTAATAATTATGATTATGATGTTGAGATTCTGAATAATGAAAGCTCAGTTCGAAGCCCGGCAAGCAAGTCCAACCGAAAGTTCCTGCGTTTACTCCAGGGCTGCCTGATGGCCAATTGGCTAGCGTTCTGGCCTTTGGTAACACATGTATCAGTCTCGAATGCTGGTGGTGACATGGATGTTTGTTAGTAGTTTGAAATCCACGTTAAACTGTAAGTTCCAGTCTTTAGTTTAGCCTAAAGTGTGCTCAAAATAACAGTAGAGCGACAAACCAAACCAAACTTTGCTTCAGGGATAAGTATGATAAATCCCTGTACAAATCATGTTCCAGGTATGAGCATGATTTGAATAAGATAACAAAAGGACTTTACGGATTATAATCCACCCTGCCTCCTTGAGAATTTTCGTTCCATAAAATTGGCAACAGAGACAACAAATCCAGGTGGATTTATGAATCAAAAGCTTGCTACACATAAAAACACACCATAAGTAGAGTTGAAAAGTATTTATATACTTTTCAAATGAAAAGAATAATGGCAAATTTTGGGATACATTGTTCTTTCAAAAAGAATAGTCAAGTACACGAATTACTTATTACGAGATTGATAACTTAATCGAATAAAGTAACAAGAACAAAACTGTCATTTGGGCAAGACAAGGCAACTTTGTTATTTCTCATTATAATTCGATGTCAAAATACCATTTTAAAGGGCGGAGTACATTGTATTAAACCAGTCAAGGATGTTGCTTTATTCAGTCGATGGCATTACTTTATAAATAATGAATTCTAATCAAAAGTTACAGTAGCGTTAACGTTTGATGTTAAACCTGCTAGTGTGATGTGCTTGGCAAAATCACGTGAAAATGTATGAAATTTTTAAACCCAATCTCTTTAAGGAAAAAGAAACTCTTCTGATATATTATAAGGCAATGGTTCTATTCAAAAATAATTCTATCAGAATGTTGATGTACCAAACGGCAATTGCAAGATCAATGCAATAAATTGAAACTTATTTTCTTTTAATTGCTATAAGAATATGCTTCCAATATAAACTGATAAACTACAAATGATTAATTAAAACTGCATGTGAAAACCAGTTAAAAAAAGAGAAGAACTACTGATAAAATCTATACAATCAAAAAAAGAAATCTTTAAAAAGAAAGCAAGTTATAAACTCAAAAGTATCACGCGTTACATTTTTACTACTCTGGCATTGCGTGTGTTACATTACGCATGACGCTTTCAATTAATACAGCCTTAACACAGGGTCATCAACTTATCAACCAATTGAGCCGTCTTGGTCGTTTAGAAACGAAAACTTTCCCCACGAAATAATTACCAAAGCAACAAAGGACAGCGAGGGTAATCATTTTCAATGCGGGGAAGTAAATTGACCACGGTCGGTCAAAAAGCAGTGAGCAGCGTCTTTATTGCGATTGTCCACGGACCTCATTCTATCTTTGAGAAGACATACCTCTGTGAATATTTCTACTCAGTTGAGCTTGGGTAATAGCGCGAAAGCAGCACTCTTAAAACATCCTTCTCAAGGCTTTTCCACAGCATGAACCGTATCCATACCAAACCGCTTTTTCCCCTTTACGTCCTCACAACAAAATGGAATTGAATGGTATTCTTTAAGACTGATCCCCTGAGGAAACAAAGTTAAAAAGGAAAAGTTTTTTTTCTTTTCTTTCTTCTTCTTTTCTTTTTCCTTTCTTTCAATTATTGTTGTTGTGTTACTTTCTCTATCTCTCTTTTTCTTCTTTTTTTGCGGGGATTACTTTTTAAGGATTCTCGGCATCTCGCAGTTCACCAAGGGTCAAGTCAATTACAGAAATAATTCAATGCTTGCGCAGCTTTTAAAGTATGCCCAAGTGCCACCAATAAAAGTTGGTTTGGCATGAGGGGGAAAGGATATAAATGGGCTAAATGGACTTATTATGAAAAGGTCAGAAGTTTCCTTTTCTTCCTTTCTTTTTTTTTCCCTGTGGAAGAGGTGCACTGTATTGAATTAAATTTCAATAAAAGGATTAAACATAATTTTTTTTCACTTATTTTAAAAAAGGGATATTTTTTTCCGAATTATCATTCAAATGCCTTCAAATCAATCACGCAGTTCACCAAAAGTCAAGTCACTTACAGAAATAATTCAAAGCTCGCGCAGCTTTTCAAAGAATGCCAAAGTGCCACCAATAAAAGTTGGTGGCATAAATCTATTTAGCCCATTTATATCCTTTTCCCTCATTATGAAAAGAAGTTTCCCTTTTCTTGAAGTTTCACTTTTCTTTTTTCCCTATAGATGAGGTGCATAATATTGCACTCAATTTGAATATAAGGATTTAAAAAAAAAAAAAAAAAAAAAAAAAAAAAAAATCCACTTATTTTAAACAAGGAATCTTTTTCCAGGATTATCTTTCTAATGCCTTCAAATCGTGCAGTTCAACAAGAGTCAATTCAATGCTTGCGCAGCTTTTAATGTATGCCTAAGTGCCACCAATAAAAGTTAGTGGGCATGAGGGGAAAGGATATAAATGGGCTAAATGAACTTATTATGAAAAGATCAGAAATTTCCTTTTCTTTTTTTTTTCCTCCTGCAGAAGAGGTGCACAATATTGAATTGATTGAATCTGAATACAAGGATTAAAAAAAAAAAAAAAAAAATTTTTTTAAATTTATTTTTAAAAAAGTAATCTTTTTCCGGAATTATCTTTCAAACGTCTTCAAATCGCACAGCTCAGCAAAGGTCAAGTCAATTATAGAAATAATTTAAGTTTTGCCAGCTTTTAAAGAATGTCTAAGTGCCACCAAAAGTGCCAATAAATGTTGGTGGGCATGAGAAGAAAGGATATAAATGGGCTAAATGGACTTATTATGAAAAAGGTCAGAAGTTTCCCTTTTCTTGCCTTTATTTTTCTCTTGCAGAAGAGGTGCATAACGTTGAATTGAATTTGAATACAAGGATTAAAATTAATTTTTTTTCACTTATTTTAAAAAGGGAATCTTTTTCCGGAATTATCTTTCTAATGCCTTCAAATCGCACAGCTCACCAAGCGTCAAGTCAATTACAGAAATAATTCTTTGCTGCACTGTTTTTTAAGAATATTCTAATGTCATAAGTTGAAAACGTTCAAAGTTGGTAAGCATAAAATGAAGACATATGTATAAACGAACTACTAGGCTATAAATATAAGTGTCAGAATATTTTTTTCCCACTGGAGAAAAAGTGTTCAGTTCAGTGAAACAGGCAGTGTTCAGTCAAAACAACCAAAAAGTGTCTTTTTAATTAAATTATTAAAATTTACTTAAAAAGTCACTTTTTGGTTGTTTTAATCCTACATAAGCTCTAACTTCCAAACTCTAAAAATTTGCAGTAAAATTCATGACATCGTTATTAACAAAAATTTAGTTTTAAAGATATGGAAAAAATAGGAAAGAAATTGGCAAAAGTAAGTACATGTTTTAAAGAACAATATTAAAAAATGTGTTGCCAAAATAATAATTTTTTTAAATGAACTATGAAGTATTCACTAAATGGTTCAGGAATATTTTACGAAACATTTCAGAGATTTTTCTGTTGAATAACTTAAACATTATTTCTTCCAATCGAAAAATTAACGTAAGAAAAAAAAACCGGCGATCTGCCAGGTAAACAGGAAGAATTGCCACACACGCTTTCAGAAGTAACTCTTCAATGGCTTCTACTTTCACCGAGGGGCAATCCCAGAGCTAATCCAAAGCCGACCAAGGTATTCAGAATAACAAACTGTCATCAATAAAAGATTTGAACACATGCATAAGGAATTTAAAACTAATTATGCAATGAGCTTTGGTTCCGTGGCGAAATGCACAGGTGTTTATTTTTGGATCTTGGTGGTGAATGATTTAAATCGTAATCTGTAAGGTTAAATAAACCTTTAAAAAAACGCAGATTGCAGTAGTCACATATAATAAGGATTATTAAAAGGATCAATATGCATAATATATGCACTTGTTATAATGATAAATATGATATGATTGATATCATATAATGATATGCATGATATATGCAATTGTTATAATGATATGATTGATATCATATAATGATATGCATAATGAATATGCAATATGATCAATATACTTCCTCAACTACATAGTATGTATATCACTTGTATTTTCGATTCAACAATGCACAAACTAATTTTTTCTTAACATAACTCATCTAGCAAAATTAAAACATTGAAAAATACCATAGATTATGTCAAGAACTTCTCATTGACCTTTAAGAAATCCATGTACGATATAAAAGGATTTTGGAAAGAAGCTTGTAAACATGTAATAATGTAAAAAGCATCACAAATGTCAATTACTTCAAGAAAATTTTAAACAACATATAACTTTTTTAATAGTAAAAAAGTAATGCAATCTGAAAAAAATAAATTATATTAACTAAGAGGAATGTTTTCATGGATAGTAACCAATCAAGACAAAAAACTGTAACTTATACATCATTTTCAAAAGTACACTCCTAACCAACCAAAATGCAACACCATGAAGGAAGCATCCAAACAGCATGAAATTAGAATCATATGTATGTGTATACCGCGATAGAATATGAAAATGATTACGATTTCAGTGCATGCGTGCATCATGCGCGACTGCAGCACCTCTTACAATCTGGATATAAAGGTAGGAAAGATTGCTATTTTGAAGAACGTGAATTGTTGTTCCCTTTCGCGATTTGTTGTGTATGCAGTTCCAGTATATCTTGTAGAAAAATATGAGCACATTTCTGAGCTCAATTAAAGCAGAATCGTTGCATACAGAGATTGCAGACTATCCTTCTAAGAAATAAGCCATCGTGTTGGCCGCAACCAAGCAACATATGGCGAATATGGAATCGGTGGATGGTGGAGGGAAAACGACTGATCGACAAGAGTGATTTGCAATCTGGCGCCACTCCACGTTAAAACGGGTATATTGTGCGCATGGCAGTGACTGCCCCATACGCAACCTTAGCACAACGAATACAGTCTGTAACACAACAATAGATGTTCACACGAACAATTCGACGTCGTTGGTTACAGTATAGTGGGCCGTGCTAGTACATTAAGCGTTGGTTATTTCGCTTACCTTTAACTTTAAACCACTTTTTTTTTTATGTTTGCATTTGAATGGAACATTAAATGGCGAAAATGGACACTCAAATAGCATGACTGTGTTTTCAGACGAATCGTACTTCTGCCTGCTGTACTACGATGGTCGGATTATAGGTCTGAAACACCGTGAAAAGAGGTTGTTCAATATTGTGTTATGCATTGTCACACTGGTCCTGCACTCGGTGTTATGGTGTGGGAGGGGATTGGATTCCTCTCCCACGCACCCCTAGTACGCATTACCGGTGCTCTTAATGCTGCAGCGTGTAACAGCAGTTATTGACGGCTGTGTTGGCAATACTCATTACTAATTTTCTCGTCTTCCTCACCTCAAAGAAAGCTGTATTTCAAATCGACTAAAATGGATACTATGTGGATATATGTTTGATATCTTTTGTTCTTCTTGGATATCTTTGATTCTTGATATCCTTGTTTGATATATTTTGTTTTTCTTCTTTGTGTTGCATTTTGGATGGCCAGCACTGTAATAAAAACATCCTAGAAAAATGTTATTAAGATCACTAAGTTCAAAATATGAAAACTTTTTCAAATGAAGCCCAATCATTAATCAATCTCCTCAAGACAAAAAGGGCCAGCGAAGATGCCGATAGTATTTTTGTTTTTCGAAGATTGGATGTGAAATTGCAAGCTCATCAATTAAAAAAAGAGATAGAAAAAGAGCATAAGGATCTGAGGTTGCACGATCTGTTGCATTCTTTCTTGGAAACTATCGTACACGTTACAACATATAAGATCGATCCAAATATTGGAAATAAAAGTTTGAAATTCTTTTTTCGCTTAGTAAATCTGAAAAGTCAGAAAGGAAAAATGAGGATTTCAGATAAAAATTACACCTTAAATTTGCAGACATCTGAGTTTGAATCATATTAAAAATCAAAATCAAACTCAAATCTACTCAGTAAACTTTCATACAAAACAAATGGCGACAATCGAAATTTCACATTTTGTCTAACTGATTCTGCTTGAATCTCCACTAAGTGAATTTTCGGTAAACCAACCAAGTACCAATTACTGCAGTCATCTGAACAGTATCTTATGAATGAGACCAAACTTTTATATCTTACCAATCCTTTACTTTTTCACTAATCCGTTCTGATCTTCACTCCAATCTGTGAATTCCAGATTTTAATGCTGAAATTATAATCATTAGAAGAACCACATCCTAATGCTTTGCCATATAGTCCAAGTCGAAATTCTAACTATAGAATTAATGAGGACACTGTCTTAAGCAGCTAGATAATCATAGAACAATAGCTGCTCAAATAACTACATAAGTTTTATCCATATATTTTTTTTCCACCACTTTCAAATTTCATAAACTTTTGGGCGTGACTAAAATTTTTGAATCAAAACAAGAACTATAACCATAACAACCTGTCCAACTAGAATAAACTTCCAAACATTTTTTTTTTCCCCAGAGTCCTTTTGAATACCATGAATATTGTCATATATATAAATGTGAAATTTAATGGACTAAATTGTAGCACTATGATACTGCAGTGTCTTATGCAGCGCACACTTTTTAATGTCTTTGATCATAAAAAAAAGTATGCTAAATCATAAGACTCTTTCGATGGTTCAACAATTGCTAAGAAAAATAGTCTTATATAACTAACAAAGAAACCTTAAAGAACATTGCTTTTAAATTTACCAACAACAACTATAACCATAACAACCCGTACAACTAGAATAAACTTCCAAACATCTTTTTTTTCCCCAGAATCCTTTTGAATACCATGAATATCGTCATATATATAAATGTGAAATTTAGTGGACTAATTTGTAGCCAATAATTTGCTGTAGCGTCTTATGAAGTGTGATGCAGCAGTATCTTATGCAGTGCATACTTTGCAATGTCTTTGAACATAAAAAAAAGTATGCTAAATCATAAGACTCTTTCGATGGTTCAACAATTGCTAAGAAAAGTAGTCTTATATAACTAACAAAGACACCTTAAAGAACATTGCTTTTAAATTTATCAACAACAACTATAACCATAACAACCTGTCCAACTAGAATAAACTTCCAAACTTTTTTTTTTTCCAGAATCCTTTTGAATACCATGATTATCGTCATATATATAAATGTGAAATTTAGTGGACTAATTTGTAGCCACTAAGTTGCTGTAGCGTCTTATGAAGTGTGATGCAGCAGTATCTTATGCAGTGCATACTTTGCAATGTCTTTGATCATAAAGAAGTATGTTAAATCATACGACTTTTTCGACGGTTCAACAATTACTAGAAAAAGTAAGTCTTATATAACTAACAAAGACACCTTGAGAAACAATGATTTTAAATTTATACTAGAAATCTAAGAACAATGCTCATGGCTTATTCAACATAAAAAATAAAAAAGAAAAAGAAAGAAATCAAACGTTTCAGATCAATGCTGATATTTATTATTCGACTATAAAAGATAGTTACAGAAGTTATCAAAATGATCGAGAAAACGTTAATTATCCAACTATTTACAAGCAATGCTTATAATATCATAAATCGAATGAAAAATTAAGATAAAAAACGATTAAATGTAATAATTGGAAAAAAAATTGCAGATAAATTATATAAAATATTGAGGGTTAGCTTACATTTCTCCAATTCCTCTGCATCTGCGCCCTCGTCATCCGATTCTGTTCCAGAATCGTGGTCATCATCATTCTATATAAAAAAAAAATACATTATTAAAATTTTGTAACAAATAAACACGAGCATTTTTTTTTTTTTTTTCTAATGCAGCTGGCAAACACAGACAGTTTGGTCTTTGGATGCCTTAAGGCAAGTGTTGCACAGTCGTACTAACTTTGCATTACCCAGGGGGTGCGTGTAACTTGAAGATAAGCCACGGACGCGGAGTAACAATGCCCCCATAACGCTCTACGATCGTATTAGGACCGGGACCTACTTTTTAAAGTGGATTCCGAACCACTACACACAACCATGGCACCGCCGGGACTCGAATCCCAAACCTAACCCTAGTCACTCGGCCATTCAGGCCCTATAAACACGAGCATAAAATTTATCATTTAACTAACTGGCACTACAGTTCATGTTAGACCATGGTCGTCCGCCTACTGGCAGATACCGAAACATGAGATGTTTTCTTTTTTACGGGGAACGGTTGTCAGCCCTACGCCCTACAGTCATATTAGGCCGGTGAAGTCATTATTATTAGGTCATTAACTCCGTACCACAGGTTACGGGTTCGAATCCCGGAGGTGCCATGTATGTTTGTAGTGGTTCGGAATACACTTTAAGAAGTAGGTCCCGGTCTCATATGACGGTAAAAGATCACAGAGCCGAATCAGATTTCTCATCCACATCATTCACAAACTGTATAGGGGCAACTTAGCACTAGGTACAATGATGTGATGTTGTAATGGTGTTAGTGGTAGCAGTAGTAGTAGTAGTAGTAGTAGTTATATTAGATCAAGGGTCCTGACGGCCAAGTGGCTAGCGCTCTGGCGCTTAGTGCCACAGGTTTCGGGTTCAAGTCTCATCAGGCCGCGTTGTGATGGAGGAGCACCAGTAGATTAAAAGTCTGACTTAGCTCCTTGAGACTGACTTTTTACGGGGTAGAGTTGTCAGCCCTACGCTCAACGCTCAACGCTCTATAGTCATATTAGATCGTGACCTTTGGTTTAATGTGGATTCAGAATCATTACAAACATCCATGGTACCACCGGGAACTCGATCCCGAAATCTGTGGCACCGAGAGCTAGTCACTCGGTCATTAGGCCTCCAAAATTTATGATCACATCAATTATTTCATTAGAAGGCGGAAAAATCATATTTTTGAAACTGTTTTCACAAAGCATATTTTATTAGCGATATTAATAAATCCATAAAGGAATCGTACTACGATTTTTTTTTTTTTCATTATTAATATACAACATACCGGAACAAAGAGCCACGTCATTCGCCATCCACGTACAACCCTAAACCCTTTTAGCCGGTTTATCGAAAGATGCGAGGTAAAAGGGAAAGTTGTTTATTCCAGCAGGGAGGAAATCTCTTTTAAGACGTGCACTTTCACGGAGGAATCACCTCGCCTCGTCAAACGCAAGAAAAAGTAGGAAACATCGAAGGCTATGGTTAAGACACGAGATTTCATTTTGACACATTACGAACGATATAAATCCATTTCTATCAAAAATTAAAGCATGTCTATACATTTTGAAATGTAATTAAACCCACTTACGTGGTGTTGTAAATATGACACGATTAATTCTTGATGGATTGAAATGGGAAGGGCCTGGTGTGTTTACCGTATTAGGCTTAAATAGGCCTGATGTGCCTTTATTGCCTGATGTGTTTATTGTATTAGGCTTAAATAGGCCTGATGTGCCTGTGTTATTGCCTGATGTGTTTATCGTATTAGGTTTAGATAGGCCTGATATCCTGTGTTATTGCTTGATGTGTTTATCGTATTAGAAATAGGCCTGATATCCTATTGCTTGATGTGTTTGTCGTATTAGGCTTAAATAGGCCTGATATCCTGTGTTATTGCTTGATGTGTTTGTCGTATTAGGCTTAAATAGGCCTGATATCCTGTGTTATTGCTTGATGTGTTTGTCGTATTAGGCTTAAATAGGCCTGATATCCTGTGTTATTGCTTGATGTGTTTGTCGTATTAGGCTTAAATAGGCCTGATATCTTGTGTTATTGCTTGATGTGTTTGTCGTATTAGGCTTACTGATAGGCCTGATATCTTGTGTTATTGCTTGATGTGTTTGTCGTATTAGGCTTAAATAGGCCTGATATCCTGTGTTATTGCTTGATGTGTTTATCGTATTAGGCTTAAATAGTCCTGATATCTTGTGTTATTGCTTGATGTGTTTGTCGTATTAGGCTTAAATAGGCCTGATATCCTGTTATTGTTGATGTGTTTGTCGTATTAGGCTTAAATAGACCTGATCTCCTGTGTTATTGCTTGATGTGTTTGTCGTATTAGGCTTAAATAGGCCTGATATCCTGTGTCATTGCATGATGTATTTATCGTATTAGGCTTAAATCGACCTGATGTGTTTGTCGTATTAGGCTTAAATCGGCCTGATGTGTTCATCGTGTTAGACTTAAATATGCCTTCATCATATTCGCATGTGGTATGGATGGTTTGTCTCTCTACGGTCATTTTGTGCACACTTTACCCTAATTAAGACCGGGACCTACAGTTTAACATGGATTCCGAACCACTCACACACATCCATCCAACGCCAGGATTCGAACCTGATTCTGTAGCACTAAAGGCCAGAGTGGTAGCCAATTAGGCCATCAGACCGATTGCATGTGATATGACAGAAAAACCGAAAAACTTCCCATAAACAGCCGGACTAATGTTGCTAACGGACGTAATGGCACAATTCCCTTTTTGTCTATTTGTTTCGTAAAGCAATGATTACAAATTGCACTTCCAGAGGAAATCGAACCTAGATCCTCTGGAACATAAGCTTATGTACTTTAACACTTAATAACACAAGCTTATGCACTTTGAAGATTTTGAGTACCGCACATTCAGTTTGCTGCAATTTAGATGGATATTGAAACGCATGCAATTTCGTTGACCATCTTTTAGAGGTTAGAGTTATCGTTCGGCCTTGAGTCGCTTTTTGGTTACGAATAAAAGATTTACCATCTACCAAAGCACGAATGGTGACTGGATCGTAAGGATTCAAAGCAAACTATTTTTCAAGAGCAAATTTCAACACAAAGGGAACCGACGAACATTCGGCCAAATACCGGCGGCTTTTATATCAAACCGGCTTTAACATGATTGGAACAAAACGCGAATTATGAATATACATCAACAATGCATTTATAATCTACATCTACAATATACAATGTAAGGATAGTTAGTTAAGAACTACAAACTTAAACTTAACGTTCCGACGAAATGTTAATCGATTGTGAAATAGAACCGTGAGGCCGGCGACACTTAAGTTATCGTTTTGATAAACAATGGTTCAGGTTTTTTATTTTTCTTTGTACGGTTGCTGATGCTCTGTGATGTTAGTAATCAAGTTTAGTATTTGTTAGGTTTTAGGGTAAGATCAGATTTTCTATAAGGCAACATAAATTATATTAGAAAAATATCTTGATCATTTATTGAGATGTAAAGTATACTTGAAATAGTTACGATTTTGTGAAGTAGGATATCGTGAATTTGTGTTGGATTAATGTCACGTTTATGACACAGCGGCATGATGGCCCATTGGCTACCACTCTGGCCTTCCGTGCTTCAGGTTCGAATCCTGGAGATGGCATGGATGTTTATTAGTGGTTCGGAATCCACGTTAAACTGTAGGTCTCGGTCGAATTAGCCTAACGTGTGTAAAAACTGTTATGTATTTATAACACAGTTACGTGCTATCTGATGTATAAAAAAAACACCGAAAATGCATGTAAATATTGAAAGATTTAAAAAAAGAATTTTTAAAAGAACATATTGATATTTCAATAATTTTTTTTTTTTTTTTAATTGCATACTTCTCACTACAAAAAAAAAAAAGGCACTGTCATTACATGACCTATGAATTAAAAAATTAAATTAATTAATTTTGTTTTTAATTAATTAAATAATTAAATTTGTAATAAATATCGTATCCTTACATAAAAGCAGGATATAGTTGTAAAATTTGTCTAACTATTTTTTATTAATTTATATGCTATAACATAATATCAAATAGTTTACAACATAGTATTTCGCGACCGTAAAACTTCTTTTTTGTTTTTTTTGTTTTTGTTTCGTAAATTTAGTATCTCACAGTAAAATTACAAACAGTAATTAATTAAAATGAAATTAAAATTGCGAGTAGTTGCCTTTTTTCTCTTAATTATCACTGTCACTTAATAATCACTGCTCTCAGAAAAAAGATACCCGATAGTGATTGTGACAGCGTATGTAAAAAGTGGGTCGGCCTGATGACCAATCGGCTAGCGCTCTGGCCTTTAGTACCACAGGCTCCAGGTTCGAATCCTGGCGGTGGCATGGATGTTTGTGAGTGTATTCGGAATCCACGTTAAACTGTAGGTCCCGGTCTAATTAACCCAAAGTATGCACAAAATGACCGTAGAACGACAAACCAATCCCTATGTAAAAGGTGTCTATAGTTTTATTAAGTGTCTATAGTCTATAGTTTCTATAGTCAAACTGCTAGGTGAATGTTTTCGGTGTTTCGCCCATACGAAACGCAAATATGAAGCCTAGTACGAGTTATCTATAAAAGTGCTATCAGAGCATACATAATATGCCATAATGTATGCCATAATGCAATAATGTTAATGCCATAGCATACATAAGTGGAAGATGATGTCCACAACAAAAGACAACAACAACATATGATTCGAAATGTAAAAGTATTAATCATGTTTATTTATTAATAAATGCTTCAACTGCATTATATAATAAAATAAAACAATAAAATATATTTCATACTGTTCTATTATCAAACCAAACTTCCTCACGACTATGTGGTCAATTTCAGTAAAAAGACTGATAGGAAAAAAATTTTGACTTACAAGAAAACGAGATTAACTTCCAGACATTTCAAGGGAAACTAAAAAAAGACATTCAAGCACAACAACAAGAGGCTAATCTTTTTTTCAAAAATATACGAGTTCGATAACTTTTCTTTGAAGAATTTTTCGAAATCTTTATCGAGTTTGAGGTATTTCCGTGATTTCCGGTACTCGATCCCATGCAGAAAAATGTCAGAAATACCGGAAAGCAAATATCTTTGCAGAAACTCTCTCAAGTACTCTTTCTTTTGCCTGATAAAAATTTAAAGAATGTTCAATGCTTAAACTTAAACGAAATAATGTTTATATTTATTGAATGAATTTAGATCCAGTTTTTTAAAAAGACATTTTTAGAAATAAAAATGAAAAATTGATCACATTTTTATGGAATCGTTATTCAATTTTAACATATATTTTTATTTTAAATCTTAAAAATATTTCATATTTATTTCTAATCCTTCGAAATAATTTTTATTCCTTAAATTTTACTACCCTCTGTTTAAACCAGGGGTGGCCAATTTTTCAATTCCTACTGTTATCTTGCGGGGCCGCATATAAAATTATATATCCTCATATTAAATTTAGACCCATTATAGACATTTTTATATGCATATTACAACCAACCATATTAGAGGTTCCAAGATGCGCCTACATCATAAGTTCGCAGAATGTAATTTAGTTATTCGGTATACTCATAAATATAACAGGCAATTATCTGTCCTATATTCGCAAGAATATTATTTTAAAATCAAAGTTAATTTTTTCTCATTTTTTCGACATTTAATTTTTGAATATATGGATGCAGATATAATGCATTTTTTAACACATTGTTTTTCACTACTTCGGCCGTTATAAAATAAATACATTTCGTAAAAGTGTGATAAATCACATGGGCCGGAAAAATGTTCAAAGCGGGTCGCGGGTTGGCCACCCCTGGTTTAAACCATTTCTCAAATTCGATGCATTTTTATTCCTTACCAAGCAATGGTCTTTTTGTAAAACTTTTCGAGAAAATTTATATATATTCATGTTTAATGAAAAACTAAGAAAATATTCCTGAGAGTACAGGTACATAGAACATTTCCATTATGACACTCGAGTTTAGTTGATCATCGGACTATCTATCTAAGCGGTTGTAGTCAAAAGAATTTTATAATATGCGAACATCATGTCTTGCTTGGTATGCTTTATTTATGTATCGCTAAATACATAAATAAAGCTAAAAAAATTAATTTTTTTAAATAGTAACTTTATCTGTTTGACGAGAAAAAAAAAATTAAATTCCCAAACTTTTATTTAAAATATAATAAACATTAATTTTCCACTATCGTTTGCTTTTTTTTTCCTTCCATTTATTCTGGTCATAATTTAAATTATAAAAAAATCAAAATGATTATAATTTATTATACGAGTTTACCGTCTGCATTTTTCTTTCTTTTATTCTCTTTTTTTTAATTTCTTTTCTTGTAATTCTAGTCATAATTTAAAATATAAAAATCAAAAACGATTTTAATTTATTTTCGTGAGTTTATCGTCTGCCTTTTTCTTTCTTTTATTCTCTTGTTTAATTTATTTTCTTGTGATCATTTTTCTTTCTCTTAAATCGTTTTTACAAAGTATTCTCATACGTTTTTATATCGAACAAAATGTCTTCTTTCTCTACTTCTTTAAGTAGAATTAACATTTTGTTTTAATTTTTCTTTTTATTTATTTAAAAAGTGAAAGACTGTCATTCTTATTAATAACGAAAAATGTAATTCATATAATAAATATTTTGAAAAATTGTATTCAAATATGATGACATGAAATTTACCAAAATATTTTTTTCTATTATTTTTTAATTATCTCTCAATAATTAAATCAATTAACTTAATTGCCTAAATCTGGCAACTTAATAATAAAAATAATGAATTCAATAACAAGAAATTGGCATCAGAGTTCGAATATTCAAGCGAGAATTTATACATTTTTTCCAATTGTGAATGAAAATTACTATCGCTTGTAGTATATTATTTCAGCAACAATTAAGTAATTTGATGGGTTAAAAAATCTACACTAGTTGGACTGTCCCGACAGACTTAAATAAGGAAACATTCTATTTGATGGAGTATCAGATGGTTCGAAATTCGATATCGGTATGGATAACTAGGTCCAGTATTGTAATACTCGTGTCCGAACAAAGCCCACGTTTATCCAAAAGTGGTTGGTTCCGTCTTTATCAATTAAACGTCAAAGTTTCGTTCTAATTAAATAACTAAGAATAGAAATGGATACATTTTTATTCTGGTATCATAGTTAAGACTGTTAAAAAAAAAAAGAAGAAATTCAGGCAAATGCACAATGGAGATAACGATTTGTAGTAATTCATACTGGCAAAACTGATTTCCATTCATAAATATAATGAAATCGCACAAATGGTTAGTATATATGATTTTTTATTTATTTTTTAAACTGTAACAAAAATCACAGTGATGTTCGATTTCTGTCATAAATGACTGAAAGTCTGTTAGCTACTTATGCAGAAACATAAAGAAAAAAATGAACAGACTCGTGTACTGTTAAAATAGCAACAGTACTCAACTGAAATAAGCACAAATCAGTCGTTGTATTGTAGCTTCAGTCAAAATTACAGATATTAAACGGTAATAGCGAAATTGTAAGGCAAAAAAAAAAGGATAATGAATAAATATTTTAGAAATTCCACTGTTACGTTCTTTATTAACACTAAAGTATTATTTTCAAATGCTGGCGCTTTTATCTGTGATCATTTGCAGTTGGAATGGCCTATAGCAAATTCAACGTCATGGTCATAGCAATACACTGCACCCACAATGCGCCACCGCAATTTAGAATGAACAAATTAATGAACCTCTCGTGCACACAGGTGGCATCTGGTACTTCGTAACTTCATCGAATCCAAAAGTAGGATTTTCCAATCTACGATTTTATCTTACTCAGCCCCGGCAAACACGCGTGTGTTCAGCTTCTGATAATTTCGTAAATGCAATGGTCTATACACCAAGCCGCTCTGGTACTGTTAACAATGAATTTTTGTAATTCCTATAATTAACCGTGCTTATAACGTTCCGTAATAATTCCTATAATTAACCGTCCTCCGACCTTGTTATAGAAATAACGTTGGACAAAGAAGTGGGATGGACAAGATGCTGCCATATCAGATTCGAATTTTTGTTGTTGTTTATAATCCCACTTGGTAGACAGCCACATCCAGACCAAGTCCAAGAACCCATGTGTTCTCATGGAAGGAAGGAAACGGGGAGGCAGCTTCAGTTGTGATGGAGCACCAGTAGGTAGAAGTCTTGACTTGGCACTGTGATGCTGACTTTTTACGGAGTAGGGTCTATGACCGCCTGCTACCGACAGATTTCGAGATAATGTAAGTTTTTCTTTTTTCTGAGTAGGGTTGTCAGCCGTACGCCCTACAATCATGGGTCGACCTACGACGGGACCTACGACTTAAGGTGGATTTCGAACCACGACGGGACTCGTATCGAAACCTGTGGCATCGAGCGCCGAACACTCAGCCATCATGCCCTAGATTCAAATTATAAAGGGACGCTTATATAAAATAAAGATAGAGGTCAAAGGCATCACTCAATAATTCAAGAGCAGCATATGATCATCACCTCATTTGAGCCCAGTTCACAATTTCTCGAAGCAATTGCGAGATTTCTGCTTTACTTTATTTATTTATTTATTCTTAATAAATACTGCTTTTTAATGATAAATAAGGAAAACACTAAAAGCTTTCTATAAGATATCGATAAATGTGTACGTTCTAGTGTAGATTCACTTTAAACTTGGGGTGGGTTGGCTGTTCACTTAGTGGGTGATTTCTTAACAGAAGAAACTTAGTTCGCATAACGATAAATGGATAAAATCAAATCGAACATCCAGTGTCTATTCAGGATATGGGCTCGTTAAAGCTGTACGCCCCTACAGCTTCAACGAGACCCTGTAAACTCCCTACATTAGATTTGAGGAAGTAAGTATACGCAAATTTTGGCGCTCTTGTTACATAATACGATTGACCAGACATGAACGTGGATCCACTTAACCGTGACTCCCATTGCATCAAAAAGCGCAGCGTAAAAATATAACTGCCACCACAATGGATATTCATTTTTCAAATAATAACCCAAATTAAATCTCTTTGTCGTGACATACTACAGGATATGGTAATAGTTAGAAAATGTATTTATTTATTTTTTATCCCACTTGGTAGACAAGCAGCATCTAGACCAAATCCAAGAACCCGTGTGGTCTCATGGAAGGAGAAAAAGGGGGGCAGCTTCTATTGTGATGCAGCACCCGTAGACAGAAGTCTGACTTGGCTCCGTGACACTGAAGAAGGAAGGGAAGTACCTTCCAGGAGGTGTTTTAGTAGGAACTACTCCGCATTTGCGTATCGTATGGGAGAAAACCCAGTAAACTCTCACCAGGTAGTCCGACTAACGAGGCACGATGCTGAACATCACAAACGCCATCGAGTCTCCTCCTTTTTTGAAACAATGTCTACAACAAAGTCTTCGGTGGATTGAATCTCCACTCTAATGCTCGCCAGCGGCGCACGTTGCCACGAGTCAGGCGTATTAATTTCTAAGAGCTTTAGTCGTAGCATCACTTAAATGATTTCGTAGGCATCCCTAGCAAGGGCTGTAACGCTGTTACTCCTTTAGCGCTGCGCAAGGAGGCACGTGTAGCTTGAAGATATGCTACGGGCGCGAGTAACACTACCCCCACAACACTCCAAGATCATATAAAACCGGGACCTACGGTTTAAAGTGAACAAACAGAACCCCCACAAACATCCACAGCGCCGGCGGGACTAGAACCCGAAACCTGGGGCACCGAGCACCAGTCACTCAGCGTCTGATTCATTGAAATACTAAATTTTTAACAAAAACAATTGAGCCTAAATGAGAACCGGCTATAAGTTTGAAAACGTGCACACATTTCACTTACGAGTTTAGATGGAGGGAGGGGGCCTCAAACCTGCAAGCAATCCCTCTGGGTGCGCAAATGTAAGCCGATTCCTTTAAAAAAACCTACCATAAAGGCAATTATTTTTTTCCTAATATGTAATTGACAAAGACCAAATAGCAATCGACAAAGGAATAAAGAATAACAGATAAAAAAAATAGTTATTCATATATTGAAATATCAAAAGTTACGCTAGCGAATCGCGTTAACTTTCTGCAATAAAAATTTTCACAATAAAAGTCAAAAAGCACTTTTAACTCAGTAATCGTAAATGAATATTTACAAAAGCTATTCTTATAAAAATGCTTTCTTTATAACAATTAAATTTCAATTAAGATATGCAAAACAAGTTCTTATTTACAAATGCATGGAATATAATGAAAAATTTCTCTTTCTTAAACTGAAATTAAAATAATTTAATAAGCACTACGAAACAAACTTTGTTTACCCAAATTGTAAAAACAGTTTTTGCAAATCATTATTATGACGCTAAGCCTAAACGCTAAACTGGCGAAATTCCATCAATATAAAACAGGAATTAAAATATAAAATTTAGCATTATCACTACAATAAAAATCTACATTATCATAAGATCTATAAATTCAAAAAAAAATAATAATAAATGACAAATCTGATTAAACAATGTGACATTTACCAAATCAAAAGTATAGAAAACGAGAATCTGGAAAATATAATAGCAACAACAACAAAAAAGCCAGCAGGGAATTAAAAGAAAAAAAAAAAAAATAATAAAAATAAATGCTCAAGTTGCGATAAAGCATTCTTTAAACCACGTCTGCTGCAGAGCAAGATAGCAATACTAAAGAATTCCTCGGGTAATCTGACCAGGTGTCGGTTCTAGACCAGTTATGCTGAGTGTGTGTCCTCCATTTTATTGAATTCTCGAATTAGAGGGACGCGCATTTTATTGGTCAAGGTGATATTTGGCACGAATTCTCGCATCCTCTCGGTAACTTTGTTATTCAGTAATTCAGCCGGGTTGCGTTTAAAATATTGATTTTTGTCAAGAAATCAATTATTTTGAACTCGGAAGTTATTTCTAATAGCAATCCTGATTTAATAAAGACTCAGATGTTATCATAAAACAGACCTGTATTAGCTTGTCATGTATTAAAAATGAAGTAATTAATTATCTTAAAATTATTAATATTATTTCGTAAGTTAGAAAGCATCAGAAAACCATAATCCACAGTAAAGCGGATAGTGGTACAAAATGGGTACCAAAATTTGTATCACATAATAAATAAGTATACATCTGGTTTGGGTTGTCGCTCTACGAAAATTTTGTGTAAACGTTGGACTAAACAGACCGGGACCTACAGCTTAAAATGGATTCCGAACCACTAACAAACATCCATGCCACAGCCAGGATTCGAACGTGTACCAAAGGCCAGAGCGCAAGACAATTGACCAACAGGCAGCTTTTTTAGAAAGAAAGATTGATTCACATTTTGCAAAATATATTATTTAGTCATTACTACACGGTGATAACGATTATACATTTTTTATTAAACAATATCCTCATCAGTGGCGCAACAGCCCTATGGTGACCCAAGGCTGTCTGCTTATTGGCAGATTTCGAGACAGGAAATGCTTTTCTTTTTACGGGGTAGGGTTGTCAGCCCGACGCGAAACGCCCATTCAGGCCCCCATCCATATTAGACTGGGACAGTGGCTTAAAGTGGAATCCGAACAACTACAAACAGCCATGGCACCGCCGGGACTCGAAGCCGAAATCTGTAACAACCGAGCGCCAGAGCGCTAATTACTCGGCCACCAGGCCCCAATCAATAACATAAATTACAGAAATGCACTTTTTCATGATGCCAATGCAGAAATTAACCCCCGGTTCTTGTTAGATCACCGAAGTCAAGCATTATTGGGCGCGGTCAGTACTTGGGTGGGTGACCACCTGGGAACACCGCGTGCCGTTGGCATTCACAAATTTGGGACCTGAATGGCCGAGTGTCTTAGCGCTCTGGCGCTCGGTGCTACAGGTTTCGGGTTCGAATCCCGGCGGTGCTATGGATGTTTGTAGTGGTTCGGAATCCACTTTAAGTCGTAGGTCCCGGTCTCCTATGACTGTAAGAGCGTCACGGAGCCAAAGTCAGACTTCTACCTACGGGTGCTCCATCACAACAGAAGCTGCTTCCTTCCCCTTCAACCATGAGCACGTATGGGCTCGTGGGCTTGGCCAGCCAAGTGGGATAAGAAAAACAACAACAGAAATTAACCCAAAAGTAGGCATCTGTTTTTAAGAAAGGAGGTCGGATTCACATTTTGCAAAATGTATTATTTAGTCATTATTGAGCTTTAATAATGATTATACGTCTTTTATTAATCAATAACATAATTTATAGAAATAAACTTTTTTATGATGCCTTTTTTTAAGTGCAAGTAGGAGTTTAAACTTAGGTGGATTATTTAATTCGGATAAAAACAAGCATAGAAATTATTTGGAAAGAACTACTCGTGGGTCAAAATATCCCGTGCGACTTTTGACCTCCTAATTTTCAAGGTCAAGCAGTGGAGTCAAAAACCTAAACAGGAACCTTAGCTCGAACGCACGACAAAATGCGGTTTCCCAACAAAACTAAAAAAATAATAATAAATAAATAAAAAATAATAAATCAAACACTTGCTTTGAATATGCCGTTAAATTACCGATCATAGTTTTATTCAAGAAAATGTAACGCAATGTGTGTAACCCTGAAAAAGAATTAGCTAAACCGTATGACCATGAGATTCCCCTCCCCTCCACAAGTTGCAACAAACTTTTAGATTTGCAATCAAATATCTCCCTGTATCTCCATTTTTAAACCGGGAAATTTAATATGCGTTACATCGTGTGACCTTGAAAATTTTCCCCCACAAGTTAGGTTTTGCAATCATTTCCGTACATTAAAAATTTAAAGGCAGAAAATTTAATCTGCACTGAAAACAAGTGCAACGTAATGTTGTTACTTTTCATGTACTATAACCTCGATCGAATGGGAATTTATCCAAGAAATTCAATGCAAATTATGGATTACAATCAGAGCAATAATTCCAAGGAATATATTTAACAATAACGTTCATATATACATACAAAACATACGGTAATATTTGGAGGTTTGGTTTGGTTTGTCGCTCTACGGTCATCTTGTGCACACGTTAGGCTAAACAGACCGGGACCTACAGTTTAAAGTGAACGCCGAACCACTACAAACACCGCCATCCTTAGCACCGCCGGGACTCGAACCCGAAACCTGTGGTACCGAGCGCCAGAGCACTAGCCACTCGACCATCAGGCACCGTAATATTAGGAGAAGACGTTCAATTCTGTCAATCATCAGTTCAGAAGTTCAATTCATCATCGTTCAATTCACTCTTTCAAATACATTCAATTATTATTCGTTGGAAAGTTCGTTTTTAAATTGAGAATATAAGAAATTAACATAATCACTATATTCGAATACGATGATAAATATTCCAGCATTTTATAAATACCTCATGAAAGCACAAATTGTGCATTTTAAAAAATTATAATAGAAGACTTCTTTTAATGAAGTTAATAAATTTTTTTTTTATCCAAATATATACTTCTGTATGTTTATTATTATTTACTTATTCATTCAGGAGTTTCTGCATATAAGTTACAGATTTTTTTTTTTTTAATGTAGATTAAGTTAACTATGGTTAATTAAAAAATATATCAATAAAAGTTTGTTTAACAACGTTACATAAATAATTAGTTCAGAAATAACGATCTTTCAGCAAAATGGCGTACTAATATGCGATACATCGAATCGAAGTATCAAACCTAATATTTAATACACCTAATAGAATATTTAATAAAAAGCATTTTATATAAGCATTTATCGATAATAAAAAGCATTTTAAAGGAAAATAATTCATTAATTTTTTTTAATTTATAAAATAGAAAAAGTGGAAAGTTTCCTTTATATTCAGTAGAAAAATAAATTTTGTATGCTCTATTGTTAAATTTTTTCTAAAAGAAATGACAATGAGATATAGTACTTCTAGCTCACCAAAAATATAAAAATTTCATGAAAAATTAATATTTATAATTTTGGCTAATGAAATTAAAAATAATTATGCTTAAAATTTCTTTTTTTCTAATTTAAAATTTAAAGTTTTTTTTATTTTATTTATTTAAAGCTTTATTTTTTTCTTAACTTTTTACAGCTTCTTTTTGCTTTTCAAAAAATGCAAATAAGATTTACACAAATATATATTAAAAAAAGCAAAAATAAATAAAAAAAAGGTAAAAATTATAAATAGATAAATGTTTAGTTAAATAAATAACAATTTAACTTCTACTTATTATTTTCTTACTGCATTATTTTCTTAATTTTAATCATTTAAATTGAAAATATAAAAGAACACAAAAATTAAAAATTTAAGAGCATTTTTCTAAAAAAATTGATGAAAGGAATGATATTTTTTTTCATTCCAAATTATCTAATCCAAGCAATATATATAATTAATATGGTAGAAATTTATATTTAAAAATCATATAAATAAAAATCATTTAAATTCTTTGTTAGCAAACTAAACTGAATTTTTCAATAAAATTAACAAAATATTCAGTTTAAGCTTAAATGGACTGATCAATTTTATTTGCCAATACTTTAAGATAAATTTAATTAGTAAATGCTAAATTTGTACAACATGTAACACAATGCATGACATATAATGTAAAAATGTGTAGAATTTTGGAACAATCTCAAATTTTCTTAATTATAATATATTAAAGCAACAAAATAAGCTCGATAAATTTCTTCAATTCTAACAAACTTACAAAAACATTAATAAATGAATTAAAAGTTCAATGTATCTAACTTCAATATTTATCAATACTTTTGATTTGAAAATAATTGGATACTTTTATAGACCTAGTAAAATTTATTTTGTATTATTTTAAGAAAAAAATAATTAAAGGTTTTAATTGGAGATATTTAAATATAAAATTCATTGATTTGCAGTAGGCTATTTAATTAAAGTCTATTACATAATAATTTTTATTTTGACGATATTCTTTTCAATTTCCATAAAAACATGCATAAGCAAACTGAATTTTTTTTTTTTTTTTAATTTTAAACAGATATCAAACGCATGCTTTGGATATATAAATGTGAAGAAAAAATTGTATCGAGAAATGTTTCATACTTTTTACATAATTAAATTGTACTAGATATATTTTCTCATAAAAAATTCCAATTTATATTTATTATCATCAAAATGAATTAGTATATTATGTTTAAATAGATTTAAGAATAATTATTAAGTATCTCATAAATCATGGTTATTTAAATATATAGGCAAAATTGGAATAGCAAGACATTGAAATGAAAAGAATAGACACAATTCTAAAATTTCTTAACTAAAAATTATGTATGCATTTATATAGACAGGTTTAAAAGTTAAACTATAAAAAGTAATCAATATAAGAGTGTTGCATGTTACAATAATAATAATGATTTCTATTAGATTACTTATAAGTTCTGTTTAAACTTGCTATGTATACAATAGGATTCAAAATTTCATATTACATTTAGATTTAAACAAATAAGACAAATTTAAAACTCTAGAAAATATTAATTGGCTAATATTAATCAACGATACAGCAGATTTAAGCATATCTAAATGGGATAGAAGTATTTTTAACGAGCATATCAAATTTTATCAAATTTATTGACAATAATTATTCAAAGATATACTGGTTAAATTAAATATAAAATTAAAAAAATAAACTAAAGTACAAAAAACTCAGATAATTTACAATTAGAATGACTAACAATTTTTTTGAATTCAAATTATTTATTAATGTATTTTAAAGGGGACAAAGTTGAGCATTTTAATAATTACTAATTCATATCTTATTGTTCAAAGTAACATTCTTACAAAATCATTAAATTGTTTAAAAATTTTAACAAAATAAGTAATAAAATTGAATAAAAGTACCCAAATAAAAAAAAAGATAGGTATAAAATACTAAAATATTTCTTATTCTCTAAATTATGCAGTAAAAAGGTTTGTTGTAAACAAATTAATAAAATAAAAAAATACAACTAAACATGTTATGAAGGTAAAAACTATTGCTCAGATCCTAATGAGCTTTTTATTATTTTTAATATTAATAATTATTTTAATACATAAATCATGGCTTTAATATAAATGTTAAAATTTTTTTTTAAAATTCCAATGAAATATTTTATTTAGTCATGATTAAATATTTATACATATGACAAGAATATACATTACATATCTCTTTAAAAAAAATTCAAGTCATATTTTAATATATCATGAAAAAAAAAATTTATGTTCAAATTTTCAATTAGTTTTTCTCACTGGTTCTTATAATTAGAAAATGTAATTTATCTCTACAACTTATAATCAAAGAAGAATGCTTTCAAAACTTTTTTTTAATAGTTTTTTTCAAAATATTCTTCTTACAAACATATTTCCTAGGTTTCTAACATACACACAATTTTTTTTTAATATTTCAAAACGCCTATATGCATTTCAAATATATTCCATAAACGAATATATTTTTTTTTAAAACATCAATTTTTTAAATGAAAAGATTTTATAACAGAACGTACTTTTTTATGTAGATTTGTGTACTTGCTTTTATTTGATAGTATCAATGATTTAATGCATATTACATAAATGCTAAAAATATTTTTAAAATTTAAAATCGATCTAAATGGTGGCGATTTGAATGAAACAAAACAAAAGAATCTATTTTTCGAAAAGCACGATACTTTTAAAACAATTTAAAGCAAACTGTAGTAATCAATTTTATTTTGTACGTGAATGAAATCTGAATAACTTGTGAAAAGAATTTAAACAAGAAATAATCTCAATCAATCTTTTTAAAATATTACGATTATATTTCAAATCCAAACTAAATTGTTTGCAGAATTTCGACTACATTTTCTGATATAAAATTGTCCAAATTCAACATAGAAGTTCAATTAAGAATAAAATATCATTATGTAAGCAATTTGATTTAACAGAATATATTTGAATTTTCACAAAAATTCGTTTCAAAATCTAATACAACGGCTATGAAAACGAATTTAATAACTACTGGCAAAATGCCTAAATTCCTTAATAATCGTACAACAATCTATTTTTTATCAACCATAATCAATAGTAAACAAATTCGTCCAAGTACATAGACAGTTTCTTGAAAATAAATTGAATACACAATGTATTTCAGTTCGTATACAACTGCATTAGAATCGAGAAAAAAAAATCGAATACACGTACCTCTTGACATTGACAGACAATGTCTTGAATCAAAACCATCTTAGATTACAAAATGCAAAGCAAAAATAATCCGAGGAGCGTGCAAAGTACAGGCAGGTACCGTTTGTTACTCACAATATCGAAACCGAGTACGATTGTTTATACAATTGCCAACGGCTCTGTACAGGTTCGCGCACGGTAGGGTACCCCCGTTCGAACAAATCACTGACGGCGAAACTCGCAACTACAGAGTTGGGGATTCCGAACAAAAAGCTCCTGCAGTACGGTACCGATGTGCCACAGAGTACACCTTACAGCTTATTTTTAATCAATCTGAATTAATAGTATACCTGTCCTGTCAGCCATGACAGCTCGCCTGCGCCAATGTAGCTGCTTAATGTGCGCGTGAACACGACTAGGCACCGGTAGAAAAGTGAGGAACGATGTTTCGGTTAGGAAAAAAAGTTAAAGGGGTAAAAAAAAAATAATAAAGTGTTCATAGATATATATATAGTCAACTATATATTTATATATATATATGTATTATATTTTGTTCAACTTACCTTAGACGGATACGAATCGACTTCATTCAATGATTGTGATTTTAGCTTATGCGTCAGATATTTGAGCATTTCACTAAAATAATTGTGTTTCGCCGGCCACGATCGTTTTAAGTCGGAAGATGACTTAAAAGTAACCACTACAGGGGCTACAAAACGATGAACGTTTGGGCCCAGTAATTGGCTGCTTTCATACTGATCTTAGTGTTTTTAGAATCTTGCCATGCATTCCCCTTTCATCCCATCTGTAGAAAAAGGCATTACCACCGTCAAGAAGTGGGGAGACAAAAAACTCAAACCAAAAGCGATAAGGGAAATCTCACACAACTTCTCGCACCTCCATCGCGGCTGGTGTACTGTATCCAACTCGTCGTGCCGAGCGAGAGACCGCAAACAATATGAACAGCGGCGAGGCTAGATGGCGCTGCAGTCAGTAGCACTGCAAGATATGTCCACTCCAAAACTAAAAGCGGATCAGCCGGTTAGTAGAACCTGAATCTCTGTTATTACCCATCCAAAAATCTAATTACTTCATACCAACCCTCATTAGCGCTTTAAAATCATTATTTTTAAATTTAAATGCTTAGAAATCACTCCAGGAACTGTGTATGAGGAATTAGAAATTTCGGTTTCCCCCATCGTAAGTGGGTTAGGTCCTGCGGCCTCTGATTGGTCACATCTATTGACGTCACGGTAATCATCTAGCGCTCTTCTCGGCAAGGTTTTCTCTCTTTTCTTCTCCTTCTGTTCTCTCTCTAACCCTCACTCTTTTAAATCTCCTCTCCAGGCGTACTAAGTTGCAAAAGAGAAAAGAAACTCTGTTCTTCTCTTTTGCTCTTGGGCGAAAATGCTGTTCACGCGTCAGTGGCTTTGTTTAAATAAAAACTTTCGTTTTAATGATGTTTAGTTTTTAAAACAAACACGCTTTTGGCACGAGTTTTTAATTAAACTATAGGTGTGTTATGTTTAACGAATAATATACTTGAAAGAGAATCAGTGCTAATAAGCGTTAAAACAGAGTTTATATAAATGGTGCTTAATAATGTAAAATAATTACTATGTTAGAATTTCAACAATTCGCTATAAAATAAATAAATAAATATAGATATTTTGAATAACTTTTTAAAAACATAAATTGAGAAATAAAGCAAAAAAATTTTTTTGAATTGGTTTTTTAAAATATATAATTTATACCTTCTGCTTTATATAATTTTATTTAGTACTACTTTATTTTATTTTATTTTATTTTTATTTTTATTAGTACTTTATTTTATTTTATTTTCAAAAAATGCAAATGAAAAAAAATTCGTTTGCATTTTTCGATTAAATTAGAAACTTTTTATTATGATTTAAAGATTCATAAATTTATTGAATTAATAATCATTTTTAATAATTAGTTTAGTTCGTAGTTATTTCTTAATTTTAACCACTTTAAGTTAAATTCATGTATTTTATTTACATTTAAAAATTTTATTTTTAATTGAATTAAACACTTTTATATTTAATTAATATATTTAATTTTAATTAATATATTTAATTTTAATTAATCTAATTTATTTAATTAAATGATTTTCACGAAGGATATTTTCTTAATTAGATTTTTCATGATAACAAATTATTTAATAATATATTGTTTCATAATTAGAGTGGTTTAATACACAGTTTATATAAATGTCCCTTAATAATGCAAAACAATTACTATGTTAGAATTGTAACGTTTCACTTTAAAAAATTAAATAAATATAGAAACCATTCTGAATAACTTTTTAAAAACCAAGATTGAGAAATAATACAAAAGTTTTTTTTTTTTTTATAATAATATATTTTTATTAATTTGTTTTAAAATATAATTCATACCTTCTACTTTATATTTAACAAATAAATAAAAATTCACTTGCAGTTTTCGATTAAATTAGAAACTTTTTATTATGATTTAAAGATTCATAATTTTATTAAATTGATAATTATTTTTAATAATATAGTAATTCGTAGTTATTTCTTAATTTTAACCACTTTAAGTTAAATTCATGTATTTTATTTACATTTAAAAAGTTAATTAATTTTAATTAAATTAAACACTTTTATATTTAGTTAATATATTTAATTTTAATTACTCTTCTTGATTTAGAAAAAAATTTTAAATTCATTTTAAGAAGGATATTTTCTTAATTATTTGTTATATTTTTCATCATAACAAATTATTTAATATATTGTTTCATAATTAAAATTTTAATAACTTTTCTCGAAAATCCCAGATAATGCTCGTATGTTGGTAACATTATATCAAAATAAAAGATATTAACTGACAATGATACATGTCATCTTTTTTTTCGTTTTCAAATAGAGATAGAGTGTATGGTAAGAATTTATAATTAAATTAAACTTCTGCGGTCAAAATTATTTTGTGTGACAGATTTTCTAGAAAGATTCTTTTAAATAAACATGAGCTATTCAATACACTTGATTTACACAACTAAAGTAAGAAATTTTTAATATGGCAGTTATTTATTAAAAGAGTTTGTCAACAGTATTTTATTGATCTATTATTTTATATAATGTATAAATTCATTTTGATAGATTGCAAATAAGAATTTTGAATAAAGATTTAACAAAAAGGCTTAACACAATGTATAAAATTAAAACTTATCGATGGTTTAAATATGACAATTTTATCTATTTTTAATCATTTCTTAATCAAACTAAAAATAATACAAATTGATGTCTGTGTTATTAATTTCTTTATTTAGATAAATAGTTTGTATACTAATAAAAAAATGATCTTGTGAAAATACTTTTAAAAAATTGATGTTTCGTTGAAAATCGTTTGATATATTAAAAATCTAAAATAAATTTATAATAATGAATGCATTTAATAAATTAATACTCTTAAATTGATAAACGTATAATGATTTTTAGTTTTAAATTATTGCTCGAATAATTAAAATTTGTAATTAGAGTTTTGAGTAATTAAGAGTTTAGAGTAATTAATAATTATATATATATATATATAATTCTATTATTGTATTATTGTATTCATTCATAACACAATGGAGCCTAATGTTAACTATATATATAGCATTACAAAAATAATGTCTTATAAGGAGAAAAAAGAGTTGGTAAATGATGTAAAAAGGAAAACTATTCAATAAAAATTTGTATTTTATGCATGACGTAACTATAGAAATAAATTATAAAAGCAAAAAATTTTTTAATGTTTTAAGTTCGTTAATAAGCTTATTAACAGCATAACGAGTGTAGCATTTGATCTTATTTTAAAATAAGATCAAATGCCGAATAAGTAATCGTTTTTATCTGTTTCTTATCCTGGTAGACAGCAACATTTAGACCAAGTCCTAGAACGCATTGGTCTCATGGAAGGAGGGGCATCTTCTGTTGTAGGTAGAAGTCTGACTTGACTTCGTGAAGCTGAAGTAGAAGGGCGGTGCCTTCTGAGAAGACTTTTAGGGGGACTAGCCCGCATTTGTGTATCGTATGGAGAAAACCCGGAAACTCTGAATAACTAGACAAGATGCTGAACATCCCAAACGCCATCGAGTCTCCTTGTTGTTTTTTTTAAATAGTGTCTACTACAATGCCGGCAAAGGATTGAATCTCCGCCGTAATGCTCACTAGCTGCGCAAGTTTTTACTGTGCCACGAGTCAGGCAAATAAATAATTAAATGAAATGACTTCTCTAATATAAATAGTTTGATGTAATCCTAGCAAATAATATTAAATTAATTAAATGTTAATTTAAAAGATGCTGCATTTAGAACAAATTACAAGAAATATTTTAGTCACAATTTTCACATTTAATTATGCGTAAAACGTTTTTGTATCTTGACACTTTAAAAGTTTATGAGTTCATATACTGAATCGCTAAAATTTGAAAGAAAAACTTTGATTTGAAAAAAAATTTTTTTTTTTTTTTCAATTTACAACAAAATTGCTTATAAAACAATTATATATATTTCTAGGCACAAAACGACAAATTCTTAAAGAAATTAAATAAATTTTTGAATAAATTTGAATAAATAACATATTCGGAATTTAATCTATTTTATCATATCATGAAATTAAAAAACTCAAAGACGCATCAAATGGAAGATTTAGAAATTATTTTTTAACGAAATTATTTTCTTCTGATTAAAAATTAATAGAAACTTTATCAATTTATTCTATTGTAATTTTAAAGATTTTTAAAATTATTTTCCTTTTCTTTCTAAATTGTTTTAAAGATTACTCTAAAAGTTTTCTAATTAGCATTTTTGCATATAAACACTCAGATCTTACTCTATCCTGATCAGATAACTCTTAGAAATTTGACTGTTAAGCTAATTTTTTAATAATTCTTGAATGTATTATATCTAACTTGATTCGGGGCTCAGTGACAACATGCGCCGCTGGTGAGCATTAGAGCTTTAGAGCTGAGGTTCCATCCGCTGATGACTTTGTTGTAGATACAGTTTGAAAAAACGAGGAGACTACATAAACGACATGGCGTTTGTGATGTTCAGCATCTTCCCTCGTTCGTCGGACTACATAGTGGGAGTTTTCAGGTTTTTCTCCCATATAGCACGCAAATGCGGAGTAGTTCCCCCTAAAATCCTTCCGGAAAGCACTGCCCTCCTTCTTCAGCCAAGTCAGTCTTCTACCTACGAATGCTCCATCACAATAAAAGCCGCCCTTCCATTTCCCTTCATTCATGAGCAGAATACTCATGGCATGTCTGTCTCGTACTGCAGAGCACTGAAGATTAAACACAGCATGTATTATATCTTCATAAGTAGTATTTGCTCTATCAATTCTAGAAGTATAAGTAATCAATAATAAATTTAATCCCACGATCCATTCGTAATGCATTCAAGCTTACAAGCGAAAAGACAAAGGTTCGATTTCTGTTGGTGGAGTGCGCTATAGTCACTCATCTTAGAAATGAGAATTTTGATAAAGCATATCAAAATTCTACATCGACTATCAGGCTGTTTTAGTTCTAGTTTATACATAAGAAGTATAAATAAAATATTATGCAGTGCAGCTTCGTGAAATAGAATAAAATTATTATTAAATTTATTGCATTAATCATTATTATTAAATTATTATTTTATGCAAATTTTTCTCATC
Organism: Caerostris darwini; assembly: GCA_021605075.1. NCBI lineage: Eukaryota > Metazoa > Arthropoda > Arachnida > Araneae > Araneidae > Caerostris > Caerostris darwini. The sequence goes on along the minus strand of BPLQ01008094.1, from coordinate 33,198 downwards.
AAAAATATATTTATAATATATTTACTTCAATATTATTTCAGCTTGACAAATAAATTTAGAAATTTCTTTACAAACTGTCGTATTGTTTAATAATAAAATAAATTAATACTAAATCACATTCATAATCCAATAACAATCACCTTCTAATGCTATTTTGATAAAATATATTTACATTTCCCCCACAATGTTTTAACACCCATTTTTAATTAAAATTATAAAATGAAAATCTGATATCAAAATTGTATATTAGAATAATTTATTATAATTAATTAGCTTGCAATGTTTATCTACCATAGTTCCTTTCAACTTTCAATTAATTCTCCTTCTGTATTTAAAACATATAATCATTCAAAAGATACGTTTTACAAATGCTTTAATTAAAATCTTTACTGATAAAGTTATTCTCTTTAAAATTGCAGGCCTTTTTTATTGAAAATGTTGAATAGTTAATTAAAATATAAATTAAAATCATATGCATGAAACTGTCTTTTAAGTAATATTATACAAATTATATTTTTAATTCTTTAAATATTTATAACTTTCCAAAATTTCCTTATTATTGATTGTTTGAAAACGCATATTTAACAAAAAGGTCTTTTAAATATTATTTCTTTTATTGAATTAAACATTTTAATTGAGAATCATTTTTTTTTAAACAATTTTATGAATAAATGTGTAAATGAATTTTTATGAATGAAAATAAGGAAAAGTAAAACATTCATTACTATTATAAGGTAAATTAAAATTAATAAATGTTTATTTAATAAAATGAATAATTAAATTAATAAAATATTCTTTTTTTTATTAATAAATATTCTTATTTTTTTCTAAAATTATTTAATTATTTTCAAAATTGCCATAAAATCGAAATGAATATATTGTTACGAGCATTCTTTTATTATTTTATTTATTATTATTTATTATTTATTTATTCTTTTTTATGTCTATGAAGAACATATAATTTGCATGCAAGTGATATTGCATTATCGCTGCAAAAAATAAAAAAATAATAAAACAAGTAATATAAAAAAAAATTTTAAGTCAATTCCTACTTTTTTTTTCACTCTAATGTAGAAAGTCCTTTATAAATAATTTCATTCATTTTTTTAAGTTTATCTGGAGCCCTCTATTGGTAGATACATACAACTTAAATCTAAAAAAAACTAAAATTAATTAATGAATTAATATTTGAAAAAACTATATTAGCATCCAGTGTCATCCACTACAAGTTCAAAAAAAAAATGTATTTGAACTTGAGTAGATGAATAAGAAGTATTCTGTGAACGATTGAAAATTTGAACAAGATATATTTAGGGAGAGTGTGAGCTAATAGAAGGAATTGAAAAATGTAAAAAAATCCACCCCTGCAATAATTTTTTATTTTATTTTGAAAAAAATATCCAGATAAATATTAGAGAATTTTAGCATAACAGACACTCACTTTTCCACTATCAGCCATATTTTGCCACTGCGAATGCTCACGTCAGACATCGTCAAGTTACCGTTGAGCCTTTGCATAACGTGTAGGGTTTCACTTTTTACGGTAATTCCTAAATCGCTGAACTACTGGATCTCGAAGGCGAGGTTCTAGACAATGTTCTAGAATTGCAAGCATATAGTTCCCAAAAAGAAGGATATTTCAGAACTAATAAATATAGAAGACTGAATTTTAATCGTTTGTCAGACGATATTTCTCTTTGATTATACGTATGTATTAAAAAACAAAATAAAAAAATCAAAGTTAAATTAAATCTTCTCTCGAATATATATAATATATATATATATATCACAGGTTTCGAATTCGAGTTCCGGCGATGCCATGGATGTTTGTAGTGGTTCGGAATCCACTTTAAACCGTAGGCCCCTGTCTAATAGAATCGTAGAGCGTTGTGGGGGTAGTGTTACTCGCGTCCGTAGCATATCTTCAAGTTGTACGTGCCACCTGGGTAATGCTAAATGAGCAATAGCGATGCAGCCATTGCGTATGGCATAAAGATTAATTCTCTCTGTATTGCCAGCTGCATTAGAACAACAATATATCTATACATATTTTAATTCAATTTACTCCATTATTTTGTTTTTAGAACTATATATATTGTATGTTTATCATTTTTTTTTAAACATTCTTATTAGAATTTTTTTTTCTTCCGAAGAATTTCATAAATCAATCATTTAAAATTTAAAATTTTTTTTATTCTTTTAAAAATAAGAATGAACTGCTAAAATAAAGTATAAAAACCGTTTTAAAAGCATCTAAAGAACAATTAATAAAAAAAACTTCTTATATAGTTTCTATCTGGAGCTGTTTTGTTGTGACTAGCATTAATGTTGTGTTTTTGTTTCCAGCTGTTTTCTACTGCATTTAAAATATTCGATTCATTTTCATCCGGAATATTGTGGAAATAAAAGCTTGATTATACTTATTCCGGGAAGAAGGGCTTTACTGTCAGACATGTACTACTGTGCCCAAAAAGTAAGACCAGTTATTTTTTTTCTCCAAAAACTCTTTATTTATTCTTCCAAATTTATTTCATTTCCTTCAAAGTAATCCCCTCCGGACACAATGCCCTTATGCAAACGTTTTTTCCAATCCTCAATGCATGCTAAAAAGTCATCGGCAGGGATGGCCTTCAAAGTGCGCGGTGATTCACGTTGAATCTCTTCAATCGACTCTAAACGGTGTCCCCGGAGTGGTCTTTTGAGTTTAGGGAATAGTCAGAAGTCTCACGGTGTGAATACGGTGATTGTGGAAAGACATGGGTTTCATTTTTGGCGAAAAAGTCACGAAGAATCAATGCAGTGTGAGCTGGCGCATTCAGTGCTTTCGGAACCAATCGAGATTTGACGCGTTTGAGGCCCAAAATGGAATTGCCCGATCCTTTTGAAATTTCAACATTAGCAGCAAGGTCTCTAATTGTAAATCGACGGTTTGCAAGCATCAAATCTTTCATTTTTTGGACGTGAACTTCGTCGGTTGAGGTCGATCAGAGGGCTCTTCGTCTTCAACGCGTTCTCTGCCTTCTTTGAACTGTTTATACCACTTCTAAACATTTCTTTCTGATATAGGAATGCTCACCGAATACCTTCTGCAACATTCTATACGCTTCCGGAAACCAAATTGAATGCAAGTTCTTTGCTCAATGAATTCAGACATTTCAAAAATCGCCGGAATCACTTTTAGCGTCTCACAAAGCCAAGCTTAACTCAATCACTAATGAATATTTTGACATGAAATTTCACACAGATGTCAAGGACAGTGCCAACACCCTAAAAAAGAAAAAAAAATTGAAGTTCCATATGCTCGGGAAATTGAAATTGAAAACTGGTCTTACTTTTTGGGCACAGTTGTATATACATATATATTAATTCAATTTACTTCATTATTCTGTTCGTACAACTATATATAATAGAGACTTTTTTGCATACCGTTTTTTTATAATACGGTATTTTTTTCTCCCTAGCGCGCATGTTCATAGGAAATAATACAGATACGCATGCGCAATTTCCTATGAGCATGCGCGAGCATGCGCGCTAGAGAGAAATAAATAAAAAATATGGCATGCAAGAACTCTATTATATGTTTATCATTTTTTTTAATATCTGATTAGAATTTTTTTTTCTTCAGATAAATTTCAAATATTAATCATTTTAAAAAATCTTTATTCTTTTAAGAATAAGAATAAACTGCTAAAAGAAATAAAATATAAAAGCAGTTTCCAAAGCCTTTAAAGAATAATTAAAAAAAAAAGCTACTTCTTATATTGTTTCTATCTGCAGCTGCTTTGTTGTGACTAGCATTAATGATTTTTTTTTCTCTCTCTTTTTTGTCTCCAACTGTGTTTTACTGCATTTAAAACATTCGATTCATTTCCATCCGGAATAATGTGGAAATAAAAGCTTGATTAAAGTTTATTCCTAGAAGAATGAATTTATTTTTAGATGTGTGTGATGTTTCAAATTTTTAGCAATATCGTGTAGGTTTATTTTAATTATTATAATTATTTATTTTTAATTTTGAAAAACTTCTCTACTACTTTAATGCTAATGAAAAATAGTGCATACATATTTTCAATTTATCATTCTGTTTTTTTGTTGATATTTTGATCTTTTTTTATTATCCATTTTTGTAATTCTAGAGACTATTTGAAATTAATAATCTGTACTTGTTAACCCGTACCTGTACCACAAGTTAATTTTTTCATTTTTTTTATAAGTAATTAAATAAATTTACATATTATAATTAAATTTTTAATAATTGTTCGACACACTACAGACAACCATGGCAGCACCGGGCTCGAATTCCGGAACAAACGGCCTTGGCCCACCATAGGATTGGTGCGCCAATGAAGAATTAAGTAAAAACCATTTAACAGTGAGTTAGCCCATCTGAAGTCCTTATGCAAGTTAGGATTTTTTGCCTAAGGGATTAAATACAGTTCTAATTCTTCAGTTAGATCAACGAGATCCTGGAAAGGTTAAAGGCATGTGCTCATCCGGTTCCCCAAAAGAGAGAGTTCTGTCGACCTAACTGGCCGGAACTATTTCACAACCCTGAAGTCACTCAGTAGAAATGGTTACCGTTGAAATGCAAGCCCGGAAAATCGTAAATGAAAGGTCAACACAAGGGTCAAAAACAAAGTCAACATGAGGGAGACAAAGGTAGATAATCATTGACGTTCCTTCGTGATATGAGTGTGTATTAAAAAAGATGTGAATGTCAAAAAGTTTTGCTTTATTTAAAATCATTTCTTTCATTTCTCATGCTATTATTTAAATAATGACACATTAGCAGACTTCCTGTTAAGAATTAGCGTCCTTTTTTAATGTAATACAAAACTACTCGAAATAAGTTCTTCAATACATTAATAAATTATTTTGTTTTGAAAGCAAATATATATTTTAAAAAATAATATTAACATTCTTAAAGAAATATTAAAAGCACTCAAAAGTTATTCCATTCTTTAAGCGTTGACGATTTTATGGATATTGAACATTATTTGTACTAGAAAGGTGCTATAGAATATTTGTATGCATTGATGCTAATTAGTTACGTAAATTAATGAAATGATTTAAATATTAAATGGTTAGGAATATTACTATTATTACCATCATTGATTATAGCTTAATTATTAATGTAACAAATATATACTACATTTAAAGCAATTTTAAATAGAGAAATATAATTAATAGGGTAATTACAATTATAAAGTATTAAGTGAGTATATTGCACAATTGATATCTTTTAGATAAATGAAATTAAATTCATACGATTGAAAAAATATTATGCTCCCTTTTTTTTAGTATTCATAAATGACAAGAATTCAATACAAATCTAGAATTTTTATGAATAGTAATTTTAAATAAGATTTCACTTTCTTATTAAATGTTTCTGCCAAATATAAACATCATGAAAAAAATGTATTAAATACATGCGAATCGACGCATTAAAACAATCAGATGCATACAAATCGCTGCATTAAAACAATCAAATGCATGCAAATCGATGCATTACAACATGCAAATCCATGCGTTAAAACAATCAGATGCATACAAATCGATGCAATAAAACAATCAAATACATGCAAATCGATGCATTAAAACAATAATTCTTACTAAAATACATAATTCTTACTAAAGTACATGCAAATAAAAATACAATAAAAAAAAAAAAAAAAAAAAAAAAAAAAAAAAAAAAAAAAAAAAAAAAATACAATAAACAAATACAAATAAAAATACAATAAAAAAATACAAATAAAAATACAATACAAAAAATACAAATAAAAATGCAATAAAAATACTAAATTAAATACTATGCAAATCAAATTAAATTTAAAATTAACAATTTAATTTACAATTTAAAGAATGCTGAACATGTGTTTTGTTTCTTTATATCATGCTAACAAAGTTAAAATTGAATACACATTTATTTTTAATTCATGATTTATAACACAAATGTCTAATAAGGTATTTTATATGCAGATGATAATTAATAAATAAATATTACTTACAGAGAAGTACTTGCTTTTCAAAAAACATATTCTAAACTGTGTTTTAACAAAACTTAAGATATTCTGACCTAAAAACTAATAAAAGTCATTTGGTCATAAGAAAAGCAAACGATGACATAATAAATTGTTGATAAAATCTTATATTTACGATAATGCTTATTGCTTCATATTGGATTTTATCTCATTGAAGAAAACTGTTCTTGGTAGATAACAAAATGAATTCCAAAAATAGGATTTCTTTATCTAAATCATCATTTTTAATATTTGCTATGATATTTATTTCAAACATTATTTTTCTAGATATTATCTAAAGTAAATTTGGTCAATATAATAACAAATTATATAATGAAATAATAATTTATTTACGAGATAAAGCAGAAATATTTTTATCGTCTGAATTTATTCTTTCTCAAAATATTTGTTCTGTTCTATTCTGTTCATGATTAATTTTAAACATGAGAACAGAGGAACAAAATAAATAATCAAATCTGTGTAGTTCAAGGTTTTTATTTTTGTAAGTAACTGTGTGCGATTTATTTATTTATTTTGATTGAAATTTTTTGTATTCATTAGCATGAAGTAAAAACTAATTTCATAATCTTTGAAATTAAAATTGTATTTCAGCTCGTATTTTTTATTTTTATTTTGTTACTATTACTTACTAGATTTTTTTTTTTTTTTCAAATTAAGTCAAAATTAATATATATATAGTAAAATTATGCCTGATTTTATTTTCTTATTACTTTACATATTTTATTTTCTTATTTATCTGATTTAATTATTTTATTTCCTTATTTTATTTATTTATTACTTATTTTATTTGTCAAATATTAATAAACAAAGTTATTTTTCAAACATTTTCGTAATTGATAATGTTTATCAATTTTTATTTAAGTAGTTGTAAAATTAGATGTAGCTATTTATTTTGTGGTAGTTGCACCATGATTTATTGTTAAACTACAACATATGCAAATATGCAGTTGGCTGATTAATAGTTATTTCTTGAGGTTTGTATAATAAGACAATTTAAAAATGTACATCAAAATGAAAAAAAAAATTTTTATTAAAAATAAAATAATGTAGCAATTTATATTAATTGTTGTTCAAAAAATATTTTCCATTTGAATTTTAAGAAATTTTTGCGAAATATTTTTTTAAGAAGTTCTTATGAGAAAATGACTTATTATTCTTAAGACTCAAAGAATAAGAAATATATTTTAGTTTTTAAAAAGTATGAATTTTATCAAATTACTAACGATAAAATCATTAACGAATCTAGTAAAAAGCATGTGGAGTAGAAATTTTTGGTGAAATATTTAAATGATTGGACTTGACTAAAATCCACTTGGACATAATGTAAAACTGGTTGGTCATTAATAAACATTATTCATTCACAAATGAAAAATCAAAATATCTAGAATCAAGATTAAAAAATCAAGGTCAACTTAATATACAACGATACTTTTAAAATTGATCAGAATTTATAATTTTTTTATAATGAAATATAAATTTTTTATCTAAAAACAAAATAAACTGGTTCTTTTTGTAAAAATTAATAAATACTAAAAAATATTAATTAACCTATAAAGTACCACCTACTGAAAAACATTAAATAAGACAAAAATGGATATATGCATACATGTATGTCTCAGAATAATTAAAAACTATAAAATTTAGAAATTCCTTTTTTTCTCTGAATTTATTTCATTCCAAGAATTTAGAGATAAAAGTTACAAAAATTTTTTTATTAATTACGTTTAAATTAAAATTTTATTAATAAGGAATATTAATTTTTATTGCCCTCAAATTTTCAACCCAAAAGATGGCATCACCCTTAAAAAGCTGACCACCGACTTTAATTAAATTATTGTGAAAAAAATAAGGTGGAAAAATTTTCAATATTAGTTTTGCATTTATTATCAAACTAACACTAACTAAACACACATATATTTTACAGATAAATGAAGACAGTTTAAAACTGGAAAAATATTTATTGGTAATTCTGGGATGATCGCTAATATTTATATTATTTAAGACGAGTTATGTAAAATATTAAACCTTTATTTCTGCACAGATATTTTTTTTCTTAATAAAATATATCAAAATTTAAAATGTAACCACTCTGCAATCATACTTCTATGAGAAACTGGCTCATATTTGTAATATATGTGAGGAAAGCAGATAAAATACCGATGGACTAGTTTAATGACAACAATACATGTTTCTAATTAGCAAGTCCGTTTTATAATGTTATCTAAATTTAAAATTGAAGAAATTGTTTTGTGTTATTATTGTTTGTTTTTTTAATTATTATTTAGTAATATAAATTTCTAAAGCACATATACCTGCAACTTATTTAATCAACACTTCATATGTTTGTTTTCATATTGTCGTATATAAATAATAATTTGGTAATGTATAAATGATATGAAATTTAAGGAAAAATTTTAAATCTGCTTATCTACAAAGAAACTCTTATTTCAACATCAAATTAAAAAGCTTTATAACTGAAAATGAGTGATTTTTTTGAAAAACAAATTAATTATTTCAAGTTTTGAAACAGAACAATCAAGTTTAAAATAGGAACTTAATCAAAATATTTCTAAAATTGGAACAATTTTATTCAGTTGTGATTTATTATTATATATGAATAAAATTCTGTCTAATTTATAGCAATTTTAAGTTTTAATCCAATAATAAAATACTTTCAAGATTAATCTGATATAATAATCTTCTATGTGTTTAGTTAATATGGTTGTTTTAATACTGATGATTCTATTCAATGTTTTAATTTAAATTTGAAATCGAATTTAATAATTTAGAGACAAAAAATAAGAATCGAGTTGACGTTAAATTATCTGGATTATTACTGCTAAATGAATGAATTTATTTTTATGTTATTTATTTATTGCTTTAAAATATGAAGACAAATAAGTTTTTAATATAATTTTTTTTAATAAATGGGATTTATTATTATAGTTAACAAATCCAGGAAAAATAATGAAAGAATATACCTTAAAATATAAATTCAAGGTATTTTAATTTTAATAAATTTTTTTTAAAAATTACGTCATGAACTGGGCTATATTGATCATGTCCCTGCAACCAGCCCATAGGGGGCTGAAGCGACGACGTGTCACTGGAAGATTTGCTGCGGACACGAGTAACACTACCCCAACAATGCTCTACAGTCAAACGAAACTGGAGCCTACGGTTTAAAGTGTTTTCTGAACCACTACAAACATCCATAGCACAGCAGGGAGTCGAACCCGAAACCAAGCGCCAGAGCACTAGTCACTCGGCCATTAGACCCCGTAAACTTTACAACTAAAAACTTATCCATAATTTCATATATATATATATATATATATATATATGCGCATGTGAGTGTTTAAACCTTAAAATTTAGTGTAACTTAAATTAAAATTTTTATTATTTCAATCAATAGTACTTTGCAATCGTGTTGTATTTTACGATATTAGTAGTATTTGCCGTGTTGTATTATGAGAGCATGATAATTAAGTATTTTGTTGTTGATATTATTATTGAAAATCGGACAGCCTCGTGTTTCACTTATGCGTGCTACGAACATCCCACCGATAGGGCCATCGATGAAACAATGTGGCCAGGGCATTGCCTTCATTTTAAAGGTAACTCTTCTGCATTTGCATGTCGTATGGGAAAAAAAATTGGAATTACCTTTTAACAGTCTCGTTGAGTAATGTTAAATCTGCTGCATTACTAACATTCGAGTTGAAAACGACTTCAGGACAAAGTGTCATTCATTTAAAAATAATTTCACCAATCAATGACAGAAATTGAATTCACAAACTATTTTTTAATAACGTCCAAAATAATAGTAAGTATAATTTTTGTTTGAATTTTAAGAAATAAAAAACATTCGAAATCCATCAGCCACAAAATTCATTATGCGGGACCATTACATGAAAGACCAAATGTCAGACGTCAGCATGTGAAAATGCTATCACAAGCGTGAATAACACATTAAACCCAGTCGTGCGTTATTCTTCAATAATTGTGCTACCTTCATTTCAAGGTCACGACGAAGCCTATTCAAAGCGAATGTTCTAAATATAAAAAGCTAAGAAAAGAAGTCGAAACTTATGATTCTTTAATGAAAGTTAAGGCTTTCTATAGCCCTTAAATTATCTTTATTGTTCGTAAATTTAGGAAAATGAATTACGAATCCTTTTTTTTATGGAGTCGTTTGACGAAACGTTCTAATAAAAGAAGCAATGAAGCAGGAAAAAGTAACAACGCTTCTCTCTTACATTGTATCTATGCTGCCGGTTCCACAGCATTTTCAATATGCTTATACGTTACTCCGATTTCACTTACGTTTCAAATAAAGAGTACCTTAATCTTTTAAAATTAATGCTTAATCTTTCATTAACAAGATTTATATTAATCTTATTGATTGTAATTAATTTAACTAATTGATTAATTATATAATTAATCTTTCAGTAATACAGGGGGTTATAATTAAAATACCACTTTCAACATGCTGTAAAAAAAGAACCACTCGTCACAATGAGTTCAGATTTGAACTGAAGATACTTGAAGAAGGGGGAAACGGTATGGCATCAGAAAAAAGTTCCACCTACTTTTTCCATCCAATTTGGTATGACCTTGCCGTGGTGGATGGGCTTTCCGCTAACAATGTCATAACTGTTGAATGCCTTGCAAGTCCTTTTTTCCGTTAAAAAACCGAAACAATCAAGCACATTGAACACTACAGTTGGTTTAATGTGCAACTCATGCCAAATATGTTGTCATTTCGATTCAAAATATCACTGGCAGCCGAATTCACTTTCTATATGCCGTTTACAGCACCATCATTTGAACTCATTGTGACAAGCGGTTCTTTTTTTTACAACATTTTGAAAAAGAGACTATATATATCTTGCACCCTGTAGATAATTAAAACTTAAGATTCAACAGCATTTTCAATATACTTCTATGTTACTCCGATTTTTCCTATGTTTTAAATAAGGAGTACCAAACTTAATCTTTTAAAATTACTGATTAATCTTTCATTAATAAGATTAATATAATTAAGTAATTAAATAATTATATAATTAACCTTTCATTAATAGACAAATACTTAAGAATCAACAGCATTTTAAATATGTTTATAGGTTACTCCGATTTCACTTATGTTTTAAGTAAGGAGTACCAAATTTAATTACATAGCGTCATTGACAAAGTTTCTCATTTCTTAGTTTGTAATAAATTAGAAAATGTTAATATATATATATTTTCAAAAGTTAAGCGTTTAATCTTTTTTGTTTTTGTTTATTAGTTATTATTGTACTTTTCGACGTCATTCTCTGCATAAGTGGGTTTTGTTTCCCCTTCCGACTAAATGTGATTTGTTACACCATGTCTCACGTCGAATTTTGTTTTTCTTTGTGTTTACGATCACTGTTATAGATCCCATTTTAAGAGAACTCGCAAAATTTCACATATTAGAGTTAATTAGAAGTTAGAGAAAATAAAGATAATATCTAGATTCATAGACCCCTGATTAAGAAGGTAGATTTTGTATCTAAGGTCAAACTGGTTTATGGTAAAAGATCATAAAAAGTACAGAGATCATGTATTCTCATAATTCACTAATGCGCTGCTTCCAATGGCCATCTGATTTTAAAGCATCAAAATGTTTTCCTAAAATCTTTTTTTCAGAAACAACTAATCAGGTTCCATATGTTTTAGAGAGTGTTTCTGGGCTTTATAGCCATATATAAAATTGTGCCTTGTCCTATTAAATAATACTGAACAAATTTTTTATTTTCTGCTACTTGGTTCATTTCAAATAGTTCTTCAAAGCTGATAAAAATTTATCTGATATTTCACCACAAGTATCACCTTGAGATCAGACTTGAACAATTAAAAAATTTATTTGCAATTTTTAGAAAAATTATCAAGTTAAAATTGAAGGAAAGGCACGGCAACAGAAAGGCACGGCATTTTTTTTCCGATCTTGTGCACTTCAGATTTACATAAATAAAGTAAATTAAAAACACAATTTTTTCTGCAGTTTGAAAGTTATCACAATCAACCATTTGATTTTAAATCATTAAAATGTTTTTCTGAAATCTTTCTTTCAGAAACAACTAATCAGGTTTCATATATTTTAAATAGTATTTTTAGGCTTAATAGTCGTATACAAAATTTAGTTTTGTCTCATTAAATAATACTTAAAAAAACAAATGTTATTTTCTGTTGCTGCCAATTCTTGGTTCAATTAAAATAGTTCTTCAAATTTGATAAAAATTTATCTAATGATTTCACCACAGCCTTGACATCAAAATTGAATAATTTAAAACTTTATGTGCAATTTTTAAAAAAATACGTTAAAATTAAAATAAACGCATGCTAACAGAAAATACTATCTGTGCACTTCAAATTTGCATCAATAAAGTAAATTAAAAACACGATTTTTTTCAGCAGTTTGAAAGTTATCACACCCAAAATTCATGTTATTGTATATCATTGGTAGGACTCATTGTACTATTTTTAAACTGGTAAATCGAGAATTGTTTCCTTGGGGAGAGTCCCAACTTCAACAATCTCGCAGGTCTAGACTGCAAATTAACTCCACGTGTTGTAAACCCAGACGGAAACACATCCATCTCTCTTTTGAAAGTGATATCTTCACCCCCCACCCGACAGAAGCTTTTTATTTTCATGTTTTGATCCATTAGGTGTCTCGGAGACAACGCGCAGGCCTCATCCTTCCCTGCGAGCGACTGTCAAACTCTACACCCTGGTAGTTTATCTTTCGAAATACAACCTGTTTCTTCAGAACTACCACCCTCCCTGCTTAATGGAGCCCAGAGAGCATCGCCCTCAGAAGTGAAGCACCCCCTTCGAAGGATCTTGCAGGCAGTGCTTCCCCTTTTTGGGATAGAGGGAAATTTCCTTCTATACAATTGGATGGCAGCATATATGCGCCCATAAATATAAAATCTGTAAAAAGTGATGTTTATGTGAAGTTGTTTATCGTCCCAAATACCAAACATGTTCTTTCGAAATTTTATGAATGGTGAAGACATGCCATTTTGAATAGAACAGCAAACACTATGGTAAGGAACGCAGATAAGCAATGGTAATTGTATCAGCTTATGTAATTGTATCACATTAATAGTTAGATTTCCTGGTAGGAATCATTTAACATTAAGGATCACAAAGAATTAAGGTTGTCCCAAAGTTTCAATGATTTTCACATCTTCTTGCAAAATTAGAAGTGAATTTAGGTTCTTTCCATACCAATATTAATTTCAGAACATTCAGCAAATTGAATTGGGTTATAAATTCAGGATAGGATAATAAAGAACTATGATTGTTCACAAAAATTCCGAGATCTTTCAAATCTTCTTGCAAAATTAGAAGTGAATTCAGATTCTTTCGAAACAAGTCAGTATTAATTTCAGGATATTCGCATTAATTTCAGGATATTCGCATTAATTTCAGGATATTCAGCAAATTGAATTGGGATATAAATGTAGTGCTATTTTCAGATTTCAAGCCTTTTTACATGAGGTCATTCTCATTCGCCAATTGATCGGCAGATTTGATAAAATTCCAGGTTTTACCACAAGGATCCCCATTGTACCATTAGAATTTATAGTGAGCACCTGGAAGTTAGCACCAGCATCCCAAAGGTCAATGAAAGAGCTGAAACCTAACTTTCTGCCTGGAGATTTATCTTACTTATCACAGGCATAAGTATGGATGCTTTCGGTTTGACATCGGGGGAGGGAGGGGGAATGATGTCAGTCGCCTATTCTCGCTAAATGACTGACTACTTATCGCCTTAAAAGCAGCCCTTGAGTGCAATATGAATTGGGGTTTTAATATGAAAAGTGCAATTCCCTATTGATTAAGTCAACAAGAATTCCCAGTTCCTTACCTAGAGCGGTCGGCATGGCCTGTTTTAGACTTGTCAAGGGCCATTACTACTTACTGAGTCACTTGTATAAAATAGGACTGGCTGCTACGGATATCTGCATCAGCCCACTTTGTGACTAATGATCGAGAAGTCGGAGACGGGCATGGGATAAAAAAAAAAATAATAATAATAAATAAATAAAAAGGTTTGACATTGTTAATTTGGTTTCTCTCAGTCCTAAACGTGGTAACTATGTAGTAGATTCTCTGGATTTTTTTAACTCCTAGATATAATTTTATATTCTGTTTCTGCAAATAGACAGTTCAAAAGTTAAAATAGAATTGCTTTGCAAGGAAGAGTAAAAATTTTGCATATTAAAATAATCGAAATTTTCTACTCTTTATCTATCCCCATCAACTGAATAAATTTCTCTGAAATTTCTCTGAAATTTCTCTCACTTACAGTATTTTGCCAACACTGAGGGATCCAACATTTTCATCCCCCTTTAAGTGCTCTTGCAGCTGGGGTGGTTTCTGGCTAAAAATATCCCAAAGAACCTTCGGGGGCATTCGTTCCTTTCCCTCCCACGACTCGTTCTGGATAGGGGAGGTTTGTTTGGCTCGTCCTTGACACCTTCCCTTCCTCTTCGTTGAGTAAGTATTCCCATATTTCAACCTGAGTCGACATCCAGGTTCTGACCTCTGGGTTGGGGAGTGGATAAATATCGAAAAGGATTTTTTTTATCTCTCTTTTGGTTTCCTTTTTTTTTTTTTTTTTTTTTTTTTTTTTTTTTTTTTTATGTCTGTTTTCAACTTCTTTCTCTCCCATACAACGCCATTCTTATGGTGTCTGATATTTGAGATCTTGGGAATATGGGTTTAAGATGAAAGGACTGGTTCTTTTTACAAAATTTAGATAGGGGTTCAGAAAACTCCGAGGTTCAGTCTACAAAGTGAGAAATTATTTAAATATAATGTCTTATAATATAAAGATATATTGAGTTATACAAATGGCTACAAGATTTAGAAAAAAAAAAAATCGTTCAATTAATTTTTCTTAAATGATAAAAAAAGAAGTGTCTGTATATATTTTAAATAATGAAATTACATTTTATATACTGCTATATGAAAAAAATATAAATCAAATAACACAGAAAATTATATTATTAGATAATTAGTATTTATTTTTAATTAATATTATTTTAATAATGGTATTTATTTGGTTATCATTAATATCTTTAATCGATAATATTATAATAATATCAATTGCCAACTAATTTATACTATATGTATTGTTATTTACATATCACATTTCATGAAACATTTCCATAATAAGGAAAAAGAGTAAATATTTGTTTTTATATGAAAATTTTTTTTAATGAAATAACACAGAAAATTATATTATTATATAATTAGTATTTGCTTTTAATTGATAATATTATGATGATATCAATTATCAATTAATTTTACTATATGTATTGCTACTTACACATCACATTTCATGAAACATTTCTATAATGAGGAAAACGAGTAAATATGTGTTTCTAAGTAAAAAAAAAAATATATATATATATATATATATATATATAAAGGAAATAAAACAGAAAATTATATTATTCGATAATTATTATTTATTTTTAATTAATAGTGTTTTAATAATAGCATTTATTCTTTAATTGGTAATATTAAAATGATATCAGTTGTCAGCTAATTTTACTATATGTATTGCTACTTACACATCACATTTCACGAAACATTTTCATAATGAGGAAAACGAATAAATATGTGTTTCTAATCTACGAATGATTGTTTTCAAATGCCAAGCCTTTTTACGACTGTCTATCTAATTGCTATCTATCTTGCTTCCCGATCTAAAAAATGCGATTTTAACTCTTTCATGCAGTTCATAAAAGAGTTACTTAACTATTCTTAACCGCTCGCCATTCACTAGTGATTCTGAATTATATGCTGAGATTTCACGATAAGTATATACTAATAAATTACACTTATTTTTGTCAAATTTACATATAAAATGGCTTTTTTATGTAAATTACTTACTTTAGCGTCTTCTGAAAAACAGATTGCAGCTATTTCAATGTAGTTATATTCAGCTATTCAATGATGAAGCTAGATAAATAATTATAAATATAAATTATACATCATATAATAATACAAATTAAACGAACACTAATTCAACAATAATAATACAGTTTTTGTAATTAGCAATTATAATTTAAATAAATTGACAATTCGTTGATGCACGTTCAAATTAACATTAGGAGATTTCATCAGAATAAATCGTAACATCATATAGATTTTGGCATCGCTAAAAAATGTTAATGATCAATTGTTTCAATTTTCTAAATTATAATTGTGCACAAACATTTGTTTATAATTTGTTTAAATATCCGTTTAGAGATTGTTTTACTTTTTCCTCTCAAAACCATATAATTATTAACTTCTGTTGCTTTCATCTAATATTGTTGGAATTCGTGTTAAATTGGTTGTGTGCTGACAAATTACTAAAAAGACACTGCCGGTTTTCAAGAATACTGAGAGTTTTACCCTAAACACACTGAAACACTGGCTGGCAGCCTATTACATCATCTTTATAACATTAACCTATTGCATCCTTAGATATTGTAACGTCTCGGCCTATACTAGACCTATAACGGCTTCAAGAAGAGGGTCACTTTCAGGTTCATGGGAACATTTTAATTTTTATTTACAAGCCTTATACATACATACACACACATATATATACTATACAGAACTCTATTTACAAAAAATGAAAATTAAGGATATAAGTTTAGTTCACTTGAAGTTCGGAAATTTTCAGAGTTCTCGAATCTACGACGAATCTAATGCACCTGCCTGAGGCAGACCTTAATTGTCACACTACGTGATTCACGAAATCATAATGGGCCTCACTTTGAAAACAAGTGGAAAACTCCAGCCTGTTCAGTTACTTCAGAGAAAGAAAAAAAAAACACTTTTGGTCGACTCGTCGCAGACCACTCTCCCTTCTTCACCAAAAAACAAAAAAAAAAAAAAAAAAAAAAAACTCCTTCTAAGACAATCCGTCAAGAGGGGGGAGGGGGTCAGCTTCCCTCACTTCTCATTAGAGTAGACATTTCTCAACTCGTGGTCTGTCACCAATAACGATGGATCAACTCATACCATAATCAATCTGTAGTAGTTTCGACCTGTGAAGATCGCACAGACATTCGCTAATTTCCTGAGATCTCCTTATCCATAACACTGATTAGCTGCTATCAGATTTGAGTGACAAGTTGCTCTCATTAGTACAAAACTCTTATTGCATGTAATAAAACTATCTACAATAAAGCTGGTTTGCTGTCAAATTTGATTGATGGGTTTATTATATATTTGTTAAATAGCATGAATTCCTCTCTCCTGGGAATTTAATGCTGAAATTCTTCTCGTGAGAAAAAAAATGCTACAATATTGACCTATTACATCCTTTATTATAAATCTCCTTTACCTACTAACTAACTAACTGCCCGGCACTACAGTTCATGTAGGATCATGGACCTGTCCCCAACTTTGGTTTTTAAATTGGTGATCTTTAGCTCCTTCAGATCCTTTTCCACTTCATCAATCCATCTCTTTTTTGGCCTTCTATTTTTTCTTTGGCTCTGGCACTTACCCTTGAAAATCTTTGTGTCTCTGCTGTCGTCCCATCTCTCCATGTGTACCAATCATTGAATTCCTTTACATATTACATCATATTATAATTGTTTTCCTTTCAGTTCACTAATTTCTATAGGGTTTACGAATCTCCTGAAGAACATGTCATTGTATATTAATTTAAATTTTATATATATATATATATCTTTTCTCTACCAATGCAGTTTTTGCAGTTCAATAATTTGATTCTTGTGTTTGTTAGATGGCTTTCAGTTCCGTTGCTGCAGCTTATGGGAACTTCAAATTTTGAATAATCCCCCCTCTTTTTCCTTGAGGTTTTAATTTGAGGAACTTCAGGAATTTTGCATTGCGAATATTTTGATGGTTTTGTTATACAATTTGTGTGTAGCGAGTACCAATAATAGCTTTTCTCGTAAAAAATTGCCATGCTTCTAATCCTCTCTTTGCTAGTTATTCTTTGGTTTTTGTGTTGATACATTGACATGTATTCCCGAATTTTCCAACCTTCCTTTTCCAAATGCAATTACTACACCAGTGGTTCTCAATGGGTGCACCCCAAATTTTTTCCAGGTATTCCCTGTTGTGTCCCAGAGAAATATGTGTCCAGATAAAAGCATACATATAGATACTCTTTTTCTTGACAGTTTTCCTGTTCAAAGACAGCTTTCATCATAAACAACTAAACTTTCTGATTTGCTTTTTCTTTCTTTTTTCATCCGCATAGAAAGTCGCCAAACTGCGATAATGAATCAAGGAAGGTTTCCGGAAAATTAGGAGCCGTAATATCCCTGGTTGGCTGCTAGGAACACCAGCTTCTATGTGATTTTTAATGTTACAAAATTCCATTTCAACCTATGAGATTCCATAGTGTGTAAATAGCGGAATTGATCATCTAACATTAAGTGAAGAAGAAGAGTTGTTGTTGATTGTGGATTAAAGATTAAACATTATTGTCTCTTGAAAACTTTTGGACTCCAATAAAAGAAAAGTACATATCAAAATCTAAAAAAAAGTTTTGAAAATTTTTAATACAATTTTCATCGTCACATTTATGTGAATTAGGACTTTTTACACACTCCACGATTAAGTATAAACAGAGAAGAAATCTTCTATGTATTTAAGAGAAAATGAGAGTTTGCCTTTCAAATATATGTACAAACATTGAATAAATCATTAGGACACTCCAGACTCATGTTTCTCATAAACTCACGAATAAAAAACTTGGTCTGCGTTTCATTCTATTTTTTATCGCATTTTTTTCAGTACTATTTGATTTAACTATCATAACGTATTTCTCAGAAATTTTTACATAGTGCGCCTATAATTATTAGTAGGATTTTAAATTCGCTCAGACTTCAAAAAGTTTGAGAATGTAATGTTTGTACTACACTAGCATTACATTTAGAACTCTTCGTAACAAGGACATCTTACCTATTCTATCAATGAAACATTTGTCTTGGCACACATTACAAACTGCTAACTAAAACACATTTAATGATTTATTTTTACAACAATTCTTTCAGATGTCCACATTTCCATCAATTGTCTCTGTCTTCAAATATATTGCACGACTCCCTCCTGCTGTCTTTATGAGTTGACTCCACTTTTAAACTAAAAATAAAATTTGCAAAAGGACTCATAACTATTCATTTCTGTATTGATAACATTTGACAATTCAGCTACACTTTACCGCAACCTCCGCGATAGCTATTCATACATCCATATATATATATACATACATACATACATACATACATATATATATGCATGTTACAATATGCAATACAATTTGTATACAAAATTATATAATTTCAGTGTAGTGAATATTGCTCTAGCTTTTGTATAAAATTAGTGTGTTTCTAGGTCATTCCTTGTCAATTGTCATTTGGTTTTTGTGTGGATATATTCTGTCACACGGCGC
Organism: Caerostris darwini; assembly: GCA_021605075.1. Lineage (NCBI taxonomy): Eukaryota > Metazoa > Arthropoda > Arachnida > Araneae > Araneidae > Caerostris > Caerostris darwini. The sequence goes on along the minus strand of BPLQ01008094.1, from coordinate 13,683 downwards.
CACGGGGTTTGAGTTCAAGACCCGGCGGTGCCATGGATGTTTGTAGTGGTTCGGAATCCTCTTTAAACCGTAGGTGTTGGTCTAATATGACAGTAGAGTGTTAGGCATAGGGCTGACCACCCTACCTCGTAAAAAGAAAACATCTGTCCCTAAATTTGCTGTAGGCAAACGGTCCACCACGGGGTTGTTGCGCCAATGAAAAAGGAGATTATATATATACATATATTCTTGTCAATTCACATTTGGTTTTTGTGGGGATGTGTTCTTTATGCCTATCTCAGCTTCCTCTCTCTGTGTATATATTTAGATTGGTTTTATTTGAATGAACTTTTTAATATTAAAATTGATTCCCTAGACATAATTTGTCAGATTTCAAATGGAACCTAATTTGTTGATATTTTCTTCTTGAAACACACTCTCGAATCGCTTTATTGTTCATGTTTTTGCAAAATCCATGAATCTCTTTGCATTTATCAATATTTTAAAATCACTTTGATTCGAATTCTTTTAAAAAAAAATGTTTTAAGAAGTCGCAGATTGTTTTAATTTTTATATTTCAAAGCACAGTTTTGATCTTTTCACCAATTTAGATATCTAGCTAGTAATGTCTAGAAATACAATCAAAACGAACAGAAGTATAACTGATTTCCTATTTCGTTTTAGTTATTTTTTTTATATTATATTAGTTATACTTTTTGATATTTTAAAATTATTCCATGGACCAACTTAAAAAAAAAAAAAAAAAAAATGTTTTTTATATGAAGCGCAATCACTTGAAGTGTAGAATTGACCAAAAATAAATAAATAAATAAAAATAATAAAAAAATGTTTGATTCAGTTATGTAAGAAATAATTACAAAATGAATTTTTCCCCGCCCAGGTTACAACTATACTGCATGATATTGATCATGACTTAAACATAATTCTTTTATCAATATGATGTATTTTGGACCTACAATATGCAGTAGCTAAGTTACTATTTTACAACACCCTTTTTTACCATACTTCCACCTACATTCACTTTAAAACCGATTGCGCAACGTAAGGCATTGGCTGTTGGCTTACAACGCTAACCCATCAGCATCGCTATGGGTTTGTGTGCTCTAAAAGGGGCTTCAGCAAAAGGCCACGTATCTGGATCTCTTCAACCTTATGATAACAGAACCCCTCCCAAGATTAGAACTATAGATTAGAGGAGACAGGAAACAATAGTCACGTGACTGTGTTCACTCTTACAGCCACTTTGGAAGACCCGGTCCTCTCTGCCTAATTCTTTATTTATTCGCTGGAGCACGTTTCTCCCCCACCCCACCCCCACCTTGCCAATCCTTTATGCATGATGTCCCTTCCCTCCCACAGTCAGAGGTAGGCTTTGGACCCTTCGAGTCATAAATACTAAATTTACGATTCTACTTTGCCCGGTACAGCTTATATAGTTTCGCATTTTTTGAGGCAGAAAAATATCGCCACGGTTTTTGTTTTTTGGCGAGAAATGAAAGAATGGTTTTGGAAAATAAAGTAGCTTTGCATAGCGAAGGAGGATGTGTCATTATGAGGTTGCATCCACGGAAGCGTGGAGCGGAAGATGCGCGTAGGAGGTATATTTAGTCATCTTCCGCTTTCCTTTTTCGTACATTTTTTTTTTTCTTTTTTTATCAATCAGATTCTAGAAGCTTTTTTTAAACAAGTAATATATAAAAAAAAAAAAAAAAAATTTAAAAGTCAATTCCTACTTTTTTTTCACTCTATTGCAAAAAGTCCTTTACAAATAATTTTCATTCATTTTTTTAAATTTATCTGGCGCCATCTATTGCAACTTAAATCTAAGAAAAAACTAAAATTAATTAATTAAATTTAATTACTGAATTAACATTTGAAAAAACTACATTAACATCAAGTGTCATCCACTGCAAGTTAAAAAAAAAATGTATTTGAACTTGAGTGGAAGAATAAAAAGTATTTTATGAACGATTGAAAATTTGAACAAAATATATATAGGGAGAGTGTGAGCTAATAGAAGGAATTGAAAAAGAAATATGTAATAATAATAATTAATTTGCGTTTTGGAGTCTATCTAATGAGACATACTACTGTACCCAAAAAGGAAGACCAATTATTTTTTTCCCAAAAACTCTTTATTTATTCTTCCAAATTTATTTCATCGCCTTCAAAGTAATCCCCTCCGGACACAATGCACTTATGCCAACTTTCTTTCCAGTCCTCAATGCATGCTAAATAGTCATCGGCAGGGATGGCCTTCAAAGCGCGCGCCGATTCACGTTGTATCTCTTCAATCGACTCAAAACGGCGTCCCCGGAGTGGTCTTTTGAGTTTAGGGAACAGCTAGAAATAGCACGGTATAAATACGGTGGTTGTGGAACGATATGGGTTTCATTTTTGGCGAAAATGTCACGAAATGTGAGCTGGCGCATTCAGTGTTTTCAGTACCAATCGAGATTTGACGCGTTTGAGGCCCAAAATGGAATTGACCTATCCTTTTCAAATTCCCACATCATCATCAAGGTCTCTAATTGTAAATCGACGGTTTGTAAGCACCAAATCTTTAATTTTTTGGACGTGAGCTTCGTCGATTGAGGTGGATGGTCGACCAGAGGGCTCTTCGTCTTCAAAGCTTTCTCTGCCTTCTTTGAACTATTTATATGACTTGTAAACGTTTCTTTCCGATATAGGAATGCTCCCTGAATGCCTTCTGCAACATTCTATACGTTTCCGCAAGCAAAATGTAATGCAAGCTCTTTGCTCAATTAATTCAGACGTTTCAAAAATCGCCGGAATCAGTTTTTGCGTCTCACAAAGCCAAGCGTAACTCAAACACCAATGAATATTTTGACGCCAAATTTCACACAGATGTCAAGGACAGTGCCAGCAACCTAAAAAAGAAAAGAAAAAAAAATTGAAATTCCATAGTCCCCGGAAGTTTAAATTGAAAATTGGTCTTACTTCTTGCACACAGTAGTATATCCCTTTCATGTGAGATACCAGAGTAACACATGGAAATTAGTCATCAAATATATTCCAGATATTTGTTTTTCAGTAAACTACTTTGTATTAATCAGTAATTCAATAAAATTATAATTATACATTATATTATATTATACAATTATGCATTATTATAAAATGATAATTATACAAAATTTATATGCACGATGGATTTAGTGACAAAAAAAAGTTATATAGTATTAAATGCAAACATACATATGTTCATGTAATTTAATTTATTTATTATTATTATATTTTTATTTATTTTATTTTATTATTATTATTGTATTTCGATTTTATTATTGTTTACCATTTTTTTTTATCGGATTTATGTTTTGTATTTTAAGTCTAATTTGTTATAATTTATTATAATTTAAAAATTAAAATAGAATAATTAATTTAGTAATGCTTAATAAATTATTATTACTAATTATTAATTTTAATTTAATAGTTTTCGCTTGGTAAAATTTTACATTAATACTGGATTTATTATTTTTTTTCGACATACAATGTTCGTGTTATCTACGGAATGTAGACAACCACAGGTCATTTCTGTTAATAAAATATAATCTATTATCTATGCATATTCTTGGATAGACATTTCAGCATTAATTGCAGATACAGCTAGACTGAAATCAAACTAAAAAAAAATTTTACATAGGATGCATGTATAATCTCTGATACAATATCTACAGACTCTTTGGCACCTATATAATAACAAGAGTTGTAAAAATTAACCTTGCGTATCAATTTCAAAGGACAGTAGCCAATGGTTTTTTATCATCAGCTATCAGGAGCGTTTCTCAGATCTTTTATGAATAGATTTGAACAAGGAAAAAGGAAGTATTTGTTCATTAAGATGATAAGAAAAAGTAATAGTTGGTTCGGATAAAAGTTGTCATTGGACTTGTTTTACATACACTCGTTCATCAACATTTAACAGTGGTAAGTCTATTTGGTGGTGAGTGGAAAGTATATAAATTAGTCCAGATAAAAAAGAAAGCTATGGAAAAATTGAGAGATAATAGAGAGTTTTTGCATACCGGTTAGTTACCGTAGGACGTCCGTTAGCTTTTTCTCCCTAGCGCGCATGCTTATAGGAAATTATGTTTCCTATGAGCATGCGCGCTGGGGAGAAAAAGCTAACGGACGTCCTACGGTAACTAACGTACGGTATGCAAAAACTCTCTAATTTGAAGTTAATTAATCATTAACATCATCGGAGACTTGAATTTCATTTAGCGTGATATGACTCCAAATCGTCAGCGGCAATAATGCTTAATCGTTTTTAATTATAATCGTCTGTCTTGTTTGTTTATGGATTCCTTTGTCAACATCATTCGAAATTTTATTAAAGTAGGTTTTTAAAACATTTGCCTATTTTGCAAAGGTAAAAATGAAAATCCATAAAAGGAGCTTAAGATTGAAATGTACCTATGCATATATATATAGATAGATTTCAAACTATTTTTTTCCTTATCCTTAATTTTTTTTCCTTATCCTTCTTGAAATACAGCAACGTCCAGACCAAGTCCAAGAACCCATGTGGTCTCATGGTAGTGAGAGAAAGGGGAGTGCAGCTTCTGTTGTGGTGAAGCACCATTTGGTAGATGTCTTGCATATCGTGTGAGAGAAAATCCGGAAAAATCCCATCAGGTAGTCCGACTAACGAAGTAAGATGATGAATATCAGGAACGCCATCGAGGCTCCTCGTGTTTTGAAATACTGTTCTACAATGCCGCCAGCGGGTTGAACCTCAGCGCTAATGCTCACTACCGGCGCGCTTTGCTACTGAACCACAACGTGGCATATATATATGTGTGTGTGTATGTGTGTGTATAAATTCCAGTATAACTTAAAAAGTTTTATTTTTAAAAGTACGTCTTTTTCTCTAAATTTATTATTTCATTCCAAAAATTACGAAAAAATTTATTATTAATAATTTTTTAATTAAATAAAGATCTTTTTTTTTTATTCCATCAGATTTTTATGCCACGAGATGGCTCCAGCCATTAAAAACTGACTGGAGCCATCAGTTAAGTTATTGTAGAAAAATAAGGTAAATTTATTGTATTAGTTTTTAATTTAATTTTGTAAAATTAATACTGTTATATAGTCTAAAAAATAAATACTAATAAATCAAAGGTGAAAAAATTTTTTTTAAGAATTACTATATTTACTGGAAAAGTTTAATGATTTGTTTAAGGTCTCTTTTTTTTAAATGTGTGATACATTTAAAAACAAAAACTGCAAAGTTAAATCCAAATTTAAAATAAGATTAATGAAAATGAAGTACTAAACACAAATTACAGATCAAAATTTTATTGAGGAGGAATAGTTAACAAAATTAATAAGAAATACCTGACTGATTCGAGCCAAAGTCTATCAAATTATTTTTGCTCTAAACGAGTTTGATTTCTACAATAACAACAATCGTAGAAGAATATTGTATTCTTTTATTTTTAAAAGTATTGTTTCAATTTATGATTATTCAATTTATGATTATTTCAATTTATGATTATTTCAATTTTTTCTTTGATATAACTATCAATGTAGATGAATAATCTAATTTAAAATCCAAGCTGACCATATTTGCGAAACGATTTTATATCGTGAAACAATTAATATATAAACAGGTGTTTCCCAATATGGGGGCCACGCCCCACAAGGGGGAAATTAATTAAGGGAGGAATTGTTAAGAGGGGGGAATTTGAAAAGGGACTAAGCCACTACAAACATCTATGTCACTTCCAGGAGTCGAACCAGAAACCTGGTACCGAGCAGCAGGATATTAAGATATAGTTTTACTAAATAATTTTATTTTGATATTGTAAGCCAGTTTATTCAATTAAAAATGTTGTTTAATTTTACCAACAACTACTTTAATTGCCAATATCAAACTTACTAATTACAAAGATAAAAAAAAAAAAATTAACGATAATAAATAACAACTTATTGAAATTTTTTTTCCTTGATTTATAAATAATTTCAGAAGATATTCTCATGAAATTTAAAGGATATATACATATACTAAATAATTTTTTTTTAATCTTGTAAGCCAGTTTATTATTTAAAATGTTGTTTAATTTTACCTACCAAAAACTTGAATTGTCGATATCAAATTCGCCAATTACAAAGGTAAATAGCAACTTATTGGAATTTTTTCTTCATAATTTATAAATAATTTTTATTATAAAAATAATTCAGGTGATATTCTCTTGACATTGAGGGAGTTACATATCAAACAATTATTCTAAGAAACCGATAGCTCTTTATAAATAGAGAAGAATGGAAGTGAAACTTACGGTTGCCCAATGGTGAGAAATCGATCAAAATAATGGCTTGTTACAAATTTTGAGGAAATACCTCGAAAGAAAAAGTGTAAAATCGTAATTATAGACCACAAGCGATTTCAAATAGGATGAGAAAATATAACCAGTTTCTTCAAACATGACTGAATCTCTAAATGTTATTTTAAAGTTTTAGCAAGGAATTGAAAATGCAACATTCTCGGAATTTATTATTTTCTAATGATCCTTGAAGAACGCAATATTATGGATCTTAAATAACTTCACTTTAGTTGGTTTCGACGAAAAAAAGGTTTGTACTAATACTGAAAAATATGACATCGAAAACAAAAATCGATTAAAAAAAGCAACATTTAAATATACTTACTTAAAAAGCAACACTTACTTGATAAAAATGAAGAAAAAAAAATTTTTTTTTTGTTTTATGTTCATTTGAAAAATTTCAGCTAAGTCGAATGATCTGATTTGAAATGAATCTGATGATTCAACCTTTCTTATATGATGAATCTGACTGATTCATCATGGAAGAAAGGTTGCCATTTATTCAGTCGAGGTAGGATAATCACAATTTAGAACAAGCACTGCAATAAACAATTTGCAACAAGCGCTACAATAAACAATTTGCAACAAGCACTACAATAAACAATTTGCAACAAGCACTACAATAAACAATTTGCAACAAGCACTACAATAAACAATTTGCAACAAGCACTACAATAAACAATTTGCAACAAGCACTACACAATTCTGATAGAGGTTTGGATTGTCGCTCTACGGTCATTTTTTGCACACGTAGGGCTAATTAGACCGGGACCTACAGTGCAACGCTGTTTCCGAACCACTCAGAAACACCATGGATTCGGACCTGAAGCCTGTGGAACCAACGACCAGAGCGCTAGTCAATTGGCCATCAGGCCGCGTCTGATAGAGGGGATTGTATCTCCATTCCTGTCTGATGTAGCCTAATTAAAGGGCTTTCTGACATAAATTTATCTTAAATACATCTAGTTTAGAGAGGTCTGATAGAAGAGTGACTATTGCTCTGACACTTGGTACCACAGATTTCGGGTTTGATTCTGATTCATTATGGAAGAAAGGTTGCCATTTATTCAGTCGAGGTAGGACAATCACAATTTAGAACAAGCACTGCAATAAACAATTTGCATCAAGCACTACAATAAACAAATTACAACAAGCACTACAATAAACAATTTGCAACAAGCACTACACAATCTGATAGAGGTTTGGGTTGTCGCTCTACGGTCATTTTTTGCACACGTAGGGCTAATTAGACCGGGACCTACAGTGCAACGTTGTTTCCGAACCACTCAGAAGCACCATGGATTCGGACCTGAAGCCTGTGGAACCAACGACCAGAGTGCTAGTCAATTGGCCCGTCAGGCCGCGTCTGATAGAGGGGATTGTATCCCCATTCCTGTCTGATGTAGCCTAATTAAAGGGCTTTCTGACATAAATTTATCTTAAATATATCTAGTTTAGAGAGGTCTGATGGAAGAGTGACTATTGCTCTGACACTTGGTACCACAGATTTCGGGTTTGATTCGGTGGTTCCATGGATGTTTGAAATGATTCATAATCTACTGTAAACCTCAGGTCATAGTCTAATATGACTGTTGGACGTAGGACTGATAACCCTACCCTGTAAAATGAAAACATCTTCTCGTGTTTCGGAATCTGCTAGTAGGTAGAAGGGCTTGACCCATGATGGGGCTATTGCGCCATTGAGGAAATGTGTAAAATAAGTCCAAATGTGTCCAAAAAGTAAGACCAATTTTTAATTAAAAATTTGCAGGGCTTATGGAAATTCATTTTTTTCTGTTTTAGATTGCTGGTATTGTCATTGAAATCTGTGTGAAATTTGACGTCAAAATATTCGTTAGTGTTTGAGTTACGCTTGGCTTTGTGAGACGCTAAAACTGATTCCGGCGATTTTTGAAATGTCTGAATTAATTGTGCAAAGAACTTGCATTCAATTTTATTTGCGGAAGCGTATAGAATGCTGCAGAAGGCATTCGGTGAGCATTCATATGTCGAAAAGAAATGTTTAGAAGTGGTATAAGCAGTTCAAAGAAAAACAGAGAACGCGTTGAAGACGAAGATCCCTCTGGTCGACCCTCAACCTCAACCGACGAAGCTCAAGTCCAAACAAATTAAAGATTCGGTGCTTGTAAACCGTCGGTTTACAATTATAGAGACTTTGCTTATGATGTTGGAATTTCAAAAGGATTGGTCAATTTCATTTTGGGCCTCACACGCATCAAATCTCGATTGGTACCGAAAACACTGAATGCGCCAGCTCACACTGCATTGATTCTTCGTGACGTTTTCGCCAAAAATGAAACTCGTATAATTCCACAACTACCGTATTTCCACCGTGTAACTTCTGGTTATTCCTTAAACTCAAAAGACCAGTCCGGGGACACCGTTTTGAGTCGATTGGAGAGATTCAACGTGAATCGGCGAGCGCTTTGAAGGCCATCCCATCCGATGACATTTTAGCATGCATTGCGGATTGGAAAAAAAGTTGGCATAAGTGCATTGTGTCCGGAGGGGATTACTTTGAAGGCGATGAAATAAATTTGGAAGAATATATAAAGAGTTTTTGAAAAATAGAAATAATTGATCCTAATTTTTGGACACGGTAGTATCTAGCTTAGACATAATAACTTTCATTTCAGAACTTTCGGTGTTATTTATAGGTTTTCAAATCGATATCCATCAATTGAAAAACCTAACGTATTATCTTCAGACTTGAAATTTTCAGTTAATATTAAAGGAATAGTGACTTCAGCTATTAACAAAGAATAAAACTTGGAAATTTCTCAATGATGGAAACATTTAAATGCCGTTCACTTTCAATTAATAATAATAATAATAAATAAAATAAAAAAGAGAATCCTTCACAAATCAGTGCTTTAAACACTTTTTTGATTAAAAAAAGAATAACTTTACAGCTGCTATCTTTCTAATAGTCGATTCCATTTCACGCATTGAGAAACCTCTTTCTGAAGGAATGACCGTAAAACAAGCGTTTTTTAGAATATAGGCCTACTTTGTTTGCAGATTTTAAAGAAAAGTCTTGACTATCAGTATGTCACACAATTAAAGATCAGAATAACAGAATTAGAAAGAAATATATCATCGCAAAAGCATAATGACTTAAAATATGTACATATATATCTAATTTCTTTAAATGAGAATAATTTTGTAAATGGTTATGCAAACTGGAAGTGTTTTGCTCCATATAAAACTACAAACTGATAGTGTTTTGCTCGATATAAAATTGCAAACTGGTAGTATTTTGCTAGATATAAAACTGCAAACTGGAAGTATTTTGCTCGATATAAAACTACAAACTAGTGGTGTTTTGCTCGATATAAAACTACAAACTAGTAGTGTTTTGCTTGATATAAAACTGCAAACTGGAAGTGTTTTGCTCGATATAAAACTGCAAACTGGAAGTGTTTTGCTCGATATAAAACTACAAACTAGTAGTGTTTTGCTTGATATAAAACTGCAAACTGGAAGTGTTTTGCTCGATATAAAACTACAAACTAGTAGTGTTTGCTTGATATAAAACTGCAAACTGGAAGTGTTTTGCTCGATATAAAACTACAAACTAGTAGTGTTTTGCTTGATACAAAACTGCAAACTGGTAGTGTTCGATATAAAACTGCAAACTGGAAGTGGTTTGCTCGATATAAAACTACAAACTAGTAGTGTTTTGCTTGATATAAAACTGCAAACTGGTAGTGTTCGATATAAAACTGCAAACTGGAAGTGTTTTGCTCGATATAAAACTACAAACTAGTAGTGTTTTGGTTGATATAAAACAGCAAACTGGAAGTGTTCGATATAAAACTGCAAACTGGAAGTGTTTTGCTCGATATAAAACTACAAACTAGTAGTGTTTTGCTTGATATAAAACTGCAAACTGGTAGCGTTTTGCTCGATATAAAACTGCAAACTGGAAAAGTTTTGCTCGATATAAATTTGGCAATACAACAAAAGAAGAGTTAATGAAACTAATAACGCTAAAAGTAAAAAAAGGACATTGATATTTTAAAAAAAAGTTTAATAATGCATTTAAAGAAATGAATATTGAACTACAGAAATTAATTTATGTACCAATAGACACATGTGATAAAGCGCGCAAAAACATTGGTCTTATTCTTTAGTTTAAGCAACATCCTCTGATTGAAATTGATTATAGAATGAACCATCAAGTTCTATGTGTGAAGAAAGGTTTAAAAATATTTTCTAATGTAATAACAGTTGTAATAAAAGTCAACTTTGTAGCACTGGATGTCTTAATGAACGAGAATTTGCACAATTATAAGGAAATCAAGTGATCAATATTCTGAGAAATTTGGCATATAACTGTGTTTGATGGCTCAGCTGTGGTCAAAAGGTTTGTCATTTCATTCGAAGAAATAAAACTTTGTGAATGAAAAAATATAGCAAACCTTACGAATATTCAAATATAGATTGGCTAAATGACTTAATGTGCATATGTGACAACACTCAGCATTTTGCATAAGTATGATGAAATTGAGATCCAAATATTCTGGGAATTTTGGCATACAACAATGTTCGATGGTTCACATGTGGCCAAATGGTTTGTCAATTTATTCGTAGAAATAAAACATTTTGAATGAAACTATAGCAAACCTGACGATCAAATATAGATTGGCTAAATGACTTAATGTACATACTATAATGCCCAAAAAGTAAGACCAGTTATATTTTTTTCAAAAACTGTTTATTTATTCTTCCAAATTTATTTTATCGCCTTCAAAGTAATCCCCTCCGGACACAATGCTCTTATGCCAGATTTATTTCCAATCCTCAATGGGATGGCCTTCGCTCGGCGTGAATACGGTGGTTGTGGAACTATATGGGTTTCATTTTTGGCGAAAAAGTGACGAAGAATCAATGCAGTGTGAGCTGGCGCATGCAGTGTTTTCGGTACCAATCGAGATTTGACGCGTTTGAGGTCCAAAATGGAATTGATCGATCCTTTTGAAATTCCAACATCATCAGCAAGGTCTCTAATTGTAAATCGATGGTTTGCAAGCACCAAATCTTTAATTTTTTGGACGTGAGCTTCGTCGGTTGAGGTGGAGGGTCGACAAGAGGGCTCTTCGTTTTCGACGCGTTCTCTGCCTTCTTTGAACTGTTTATACCCCTTCTAAGCATTTCTTTCCGATATAGGAATGCTCACCAAACGCCTTCTGCAACATTCTGCACTTTTCCGCAAACAAAATTGAATGCAAGTTCTTTGCTCAATGAATTCAGGCATTCCAAAAATTGTCGGGAATCAATTTTAGCGTAACTCAAACTAATGAATATTTTGAGTTCAAATTTCACGCAGATGTCAAGTACAGTGCCCAGCAACCTAAAAAGAGAAAAAAAAAAATGAAATTCCATAAGCCCCGGGAATTTTAAATTGAAAATGGGTCTTACTTTTTGGACACAGTAGTATGTGACATCGCCCAACTTTTTGCACAATTATGAGAAAATCGAATGACAAATATTCTGGGAATTTTGGTATACAACAATGTTTGATGGATCACATGCGGTTAATTTTCAAATACAGATTGGCTTAATGACTCAAAGTACGTATGTGACATCACTCAGCATGCCAATGAACTGAATATTAAGCTTCAATGAAATGGACAAATTTTATTCGTGACGAAAGTTGAAAAAACTTAAAATGTTTATGATGAAAGTTGACATTTTATTTCACTTTCCTTGATTACAAAACCTTTTTTCAAACTCAGTAATATTTAGAAAATGCAATTAAAAAATTTAATCATTATTATAGAAATGTGAAGAGTTTTCCAGGAGTAATTTAATCAATTTAAAAGTTTAGAGAATACATTTTGTGGTCAAGTATCCACGATTTAGTAATGGAAGTACATTAATTTCACAGCAGAATAAATTTATAACGAATGACAAATAAATTATCTATGAGTAGACTACACAGGGGGTGTCCGTCCCGCACTGCAGAACACCGAAGATTAGATTTGGTTTGTAGCTCTACTGTCATCTTAGCTCTATTTTAGGCTAAACAGACCGGGACCTACAGTTTAACGTGCCAGAATTAGACGCAACAAAAGCATTTTCAAAACACAGTAATTTTTTATATATGAAGGTCATTCAAGAAAATGCAATTAAAAGTGTTTAATCATTATACAGGAAATGCACTCATGTCCATAAATTAAGGATAATTCAAAATCACACAGAAATTGAACTCTAAAATAAAAATTTCACCTGTAGAATTATCACACACATCTTGAAGAAGAATATGCAAATTACAGGAAACCACCAGATGGCGCAGATAGTACATCACAATGACGAGAGTGTAAGAGAGGGGTATATAAGGAATGGTGGCAAAGAAGTAAAATTGTTCACAAGCGCTTTAAAAGCTTTTTAGTCCAATAACCGCATAGTTATGGCACAAAGGAAGCATTTGGATGATTTTTTACGTGGTGGAATTATCGGACGACTGGAATGTGGACGTACCCAGCTGGAAGTATCCGAGGAACTTGGAATCGCCCAGAGTGTCATCTCCAGGCTTTGGCAACGATTCCAAGATGATGGTAATGTGAGTAGATGATACAGCACAGGTCGCCCCCGAGTTACAACGCCGAATGAGGACCGATATTTAGCAGTTACTGCCAAAAGGAACAGACGAGCACAGCATCAGACCTGTCTCGTCAGCTCTCTTCAGCTACCGGTACGACCGTTTCAAGGCAGACCGTGTACAGACGCTTAGGGCACATTGGTCTATATGCTCGTAGGCCTGTCAGATGTGTTCCACTTACCGCAACTCACTGTCGCCTGCGATTAACCTGGAGTAGAGAGCATGCATTGTGGACACCGCAACAATGGTCTGGTGTGATATTTTCCGACGAGTCCAGGTTTAGTTTGCAGTCTCATTCTCGCTGGACTTTCATATGGTGACGCCAGGTACCCGTTACCACCAAGAGAACACCATTGAACGACACCGTTACGGTGGTGCAGGATGGCTCGTTTGGGGAGGAATTATTCTTGGTTCCAGAACTGACCTGCATGTTCAGAGTGTAACGATGATAGGCCACATCTATCGGGATGTCATTCTGGAACAACATGTACGTTTGTTTCGGGGCGCCATGGGTGCTGAATTTCTGTTTATGGATGACAACGCCCGTCCTCACCGTGTAAACATTGTAGACGAACGCCTTCAATTGGAGGATATCACCCGTATGGATTGGCCAGCATACTCACCGGACTTGAATCCAATAGAGCATGTGTGGGATGTGCTTGGCCGACGAATTGCAGCCCGTCAAACCCCTTCCACCTGTCAACC